>JAOVVI020001604.1:0-23755 GCA_028571085.2 Nepenthes alata
CGCTCATAGTGATACTTTGCCAGGCTAAGCCTCGTGGTTTTCCTTCCTCATTCAAGAGGAGGTTTCCACGTAAAAAAAAGCACTCGTGTTCACTCTCTCTTCTCCCTCAATCAATCACCATTTTATTTATGTTGCTTGGACCCAAGGCTCCAGAACGCAACAGATTGAATTCCAAATAAATTATAAATTTTATATTGATTAAAACTTTGTGGGATAAAATAATTATTTCCGTAGATTTTATTAATTAAAAAATATAAATAATTACTATACCGAGATGCTTTTTATTCAAACATTCAAAAATTTGTAACACCCATCGGCCACAAACGGCCACCATCGTCTACGCCGCCGGCCTTTACAAGCGTCGGCTACCCACCTCTCACCATTGGAAAGCCCCACGTTAGCCCGTCAGCCACCCCATGTCGCCATCTAGTTCTAAAAGCAAATTAAAGGACCACGGCGTCCAAATAATTTGGAAACAAAGGTCAAAAGGGCGGCGATATTTCAGCCAAGAGGTGGCTTGGCTGAGGGCGTGGTGAGCAGACGTCGACGACAAAATCGAAGGAGTGGCACCGCGTGTGGAAGAGCTAATGATTGCATACCCTTCGTAACTGGACTGGTCACGTGCAGACTGGATCCTCACTCTGTATATCATCGTCAGTTGCCATTAACGCGACTCACGAGAGAGACGGAGGAGAGAGATGGCGACAAGGGGGGAAAGCAGCAGAGAGATGGAGTCGCAGAAATGGAGGTTCTTCCCTCTGCTACCAGTTCTTGCTTCCTTTTTACTGCTCTACGTTAAGTTCCCTTTCAAGGTCTGCCATCTCTCGCTACTTCTTAATCTCATCGTTTAAGGCAGGGTGGGGCTGTTTATGGTCATCTATGTGTTTCGTTTTCCGAGTTTCATGCGCACTGATGTTTGTATAATAATAATACAAAAAAAAATCACGATCGTGTTGATAGATGTCGAAATCGGTTTAGCTTAATCTCCGACGAATAAGTTTTGTATATGAGATGATGGCTCGCAGTGTATTTGAATTTTCAGCCACGGAAGTGCTCATAGGTAGAAGAATTGGAGAGGAGAGGAAAATTGATGCGTGCTCCCTGGCATTGTCGGGTAATCGCAGGTGCAAGGGACGTTTACTGTGGCAAGGGGAGTCTAGCAGAGGGAAATCAGAGAGAAAGAAGGGGAACGAGGGAGGAGCTACAATAGACCTCGGAGTAATGGTGCTACGGGCTGATAGGCAGAAGCCGAAATGCAGAGAGCCGAGGTGCAGAGAGCCGAGGTGCAGAGAGAGAGGAATCAGGGAAAGGCAGAAGAGAGAGGGGAAGGGAAACAGAGAGAGAGACAGCCGTCTGACGGCGAGATCGAGAAGGAAGGGGAAGGGCGCAAAAAGAAGAAACAAAGAGAGAGAGAGAGTGGACAGTGGCAAAAATATCCTTCTTCCTTGTAGCCAAATGGGTTGTTACATTTATAGTGAGAGTTTAACCCAATTGTGGTTAGAACCTAATCGAAAACCCAAAACAGAAAACAAACATGAGGGGAAACGAAGGAAACAGCCAAAGGAAATAAAAACAGAAAATAAAATCCGTCACATTAGGTTCAATTACTGTGCCGAAGATTGTCGTCCAACTTTGAAGGGTATATGGATAAGTATGTAACATTGTCGTTCCCATCAAAACAACATTATCTTCAAGGTTGATCAAGAGAAGGGCTTGACGATGTTTTGCCACGGTTAAACCGTCGAACACCAACTTTAGTAAAAACTCATCCAAAATCACACGTTCGTTGTAGCTTCGCCTCCTGAGTCGTGAACGGCATTGGTACCACATGCGTGTGGTTTGGGCCACAGAGATGGAAGTGTCATCATGCACTGCCTAGATTGCAGCTACAGGCTTAGGAAGTCTTATTGGTGTTGGTATTTCCTCCTCAATTAAATCATGCTCTTGGTGCTGTAACGCCTGGGATAAGTGTCCAGCATACGAAGAACTCACTTGCCCAATCACCACTAACATCAGGGATCAGATTATCTTCTCAATCTCACCGCACAAAAGGATCCCTATAGCTATTCCATGACCGCTTCCTTGCCACATCCATCACCTCATTACAAGTGAAAATGCAACCCGGCATGTTCATTCCTGCACCAAATATAATCTCAAACTAAGCTGGCTTGTATGGCCTGGCACTCACGTGTAGCCCACTGTCTTCATTTCCATTGACAGAGTTGTCTTTCTCAATAAGCTGTATCTCAAGGCAAAGTGATGCCAAGAATTTTAAAGCAATTCGTCCACTGGTGACTTCAGCATTGCCATGAGAGATATTAATCTTACGTCTTATCTGGTGTAGAAAAATGAGGGTACACCCAGCTTTTGAAGCATTCTCGGATATTTTACACAAAGCTTGACTCACCAATTGTGTTTGCAAATCCATTTGTTGCATCCAAATCTCACCCTCTATTTCTGCACGAGGAGTTAGAGCCAAGACAGAATCGACACAAATTTGATGGATTGCACCAGATCGGCATAAGCTGTCAGCGAGCTCTAATGCCATCTCTTCCTTATCAGGCTGGCAGATGATTAAATGTTCGACATCCCCACCCAATGGTTTGGAATATGCTGCGTCAAATGTATGCTCTGCTTTAAGAAGTATTACATTTTCCTCTAGTTTCTGAGCTACCGCAATTATATGCAATGTAAGGGTGGTCTTCCCACTGCAGAGTTTACTCTGCAGCCGAAGATGATCCTCCACAAGCATCACTATCACAATGGCATTCTCTACCAAGACCACAGAAAGTTGTGCAGCATTTTCAGCTCCTACGTCTGCATGTCTCGGCGAGGAACACTCAGCAACAATACCAACAGCTGCTGCAGCAATAATTTCAGTGTGAACCTAAAGTTCCCTGGCCGCCAAATCTAGCAAACTGCCCAGGATCCTTCTTTTGAATAGAAGCAATGACTCGTAGCAAGCCCAGGTCAAATCATGGTCACTACTAGGAAGGAATGAATGATTGAAACACATGGGAGCTTGTTTCGGAATTTGACTGCATGCTGCACCAGATTTCTCTGTTGGATGAGGTAGGGCCATTTGTGTGTAGCGATGGGTGTCGGAACTTCCTGATTCCAAAAGGGATTGCTGGGAGTACAAACACCCATGGTCAATATAGAGCTGGGCGTTTCTATTGTCCAGGACCCGGCCAAAACAATAAGATAAGTCCAAGAAGTGTCATCAAATATTTTTGAATCGCGAATGATTGGTTTTGCTTGTCTGTTATTCTAGTCACGGACGTGAACTTGCCTGCGAGGTGATTTTGTTCGATCACTCCTGCCTTATCAATTTGCCCCTGCGGCTTGGCTCCAAAATCCGAAGACAGGGCATCATAACAACTTGCGTTCAAGTCTCTAACTCCAACATCCACAATGGAGTCAAGAGCAGGATTGGCAGTGCCAACGGATGCAAAAATGTAGGTGGGTGGCGCCGCACCCTCGAGGACCACAACAGTAAGGTCAGGGCCACACTCACAAAATATATTTGCAAATTTTGTGAAGGCTAATGGGTAAGGAGGACTATGATGAATACAAGTCATGATCAATGATAGAGTGTGAAGAATTGGGAAACTTGCGGACGGTTTTGGTTGTTCGATGTGGTTTAGTGATGGTAGGATTTCATTTTTGAATTGTGAAAGTAGTGGTTTAGTGGACGTATCGATGACGATTGGAGTTTCTAGAAGAGTTGGATCGTCTTGAGACAAGGGGTGACCAATTTCAGTGATAGAGGTTTGAATTGTTTCAGTAGTGGAAGCGTTAGAGGTGTTACCGGTTGCAGGTGGAAATTCTGTTGGATATGCTCGAGGCTGTTGTAGGTGGAGTTGGTTTAAGGAAGGAAAAATGTCCGTGTGGGAGTGCCAAATCTGTGTGGTGGTAGAAACGGAGGAAGTGGTTCGAGTAGCAGGTGATTGTACTGATGCATTGCTCGAAGTAATGACAGTTTGAGGAAAATTTGCAAAAGTGGAAGCACAACTGGCGATTTGAGGTAAATGTGGTTGTACGGAGCACGTGGTGAACGAGATTGCAGGTTGGGGAGAGTGGCGAGACAAAACGATTGGAGTGTCTGGTAGAACAGGTGGAGGAGAAGTAATAGTATAAGAAATCACAGAAGGTGAGAACGTCACTGACCGTTTAGGGTTGTGCTCGATTCGGTGGAGCGATTGGCTGATTTCGGTAATGGACGAGTTGGTTTGGGTGCAGGACAACCGGATATGTGCTGTTGTTGAAACCGTGGTGGACATGGTGGCTCTAAATCTATCGGTAGCCCGTCGGAGGTCCTTCATCGCGTTGGCAAGCTCGGCGACGGCTTCTTCGAGTGCGTCAAGTGCACGTTCTACGATCTCCTCTGCTCTCGTCTCAATGAAAGCACCAAATGATGCGTGCTCCATGGCGTTGTCGGGTAATCGCAGATGCAAGGGATGTTTACTGCGGCGAGGGGAGTCCAGCAGAGGGAAATCAGAGAGAAAGAAGGGGAACGACCTCGGAGCTACAGTAGACCTCGAAGTAATGGTGCTACGGGCCGAGATGCAGAAGCCGAAATGCAGAGAGCCGAGGTGCAGAGAGAAGAATTAGGGAAAGACAGAAGAGAGAGGGGAAGGGAAACAGAGAGAGAGACAGCCGTCTGTGGGCGAGATCGAGAAGTAAGGAGAAGGGTGCAGAGAGAAGAGACAAAGAGAGAGAGAGTGAGTAGACAGTGGCAAAAATATCCTTCTTCCTTGTAGCCAAATGGGTTGTTATATTTATAGTGAGAGTCTAACCCACTTGTGGTTAGAACCTAACTCAAAACCCAAAACAGAAAACAAACATGAGGGGAAATGGGGGAAACAGCCAAAGGAAATAAAAACAGAAAAATGAAATCCGTCACATTATGTTCAATTACTGTGCCGAATATTGTCGTCCAGCTTTGGAGGGTGTATGGACGAGTACGTAACAAAAATCATTAAATTATTGATTTATTATAGCAAAGTCTCCCTCATGCTGTCTATTGATGCCTCAAGTTTTGAAGCTTTAAATGGAACTTTGTCATCTGGATTAAATATCTAAGTGTAGAAAGTGTACTTTATCTAGTTCTGTGCAGTTTGATATTGTCGCCACTGCTATCTTGTGGAACATGGGAACATAATGGATTTGTAGAGAAATATGTACAGGGATTATCGAGAAAAATAATGTCTTGCAATGTATGTGGATCTTACCGTTTGCCTCTTCAGTGTACGTTTCTCTACATTTCTCTGTAAATCTAGCAGAACTCATGAAAATGTGCTGGAAATCCAATGAGAAAATCCATCCGCCTCCATCTTGATCAAGTGAAGGTTCTCAATGAGTAGTAAAAGTGAAGGAACAGAATGAAAGGGAAGAAGAATGCATCATCTTTTTTAATGTGATAAATCATACTAAAAGATGCCAAGGTGTAGTTGATTCTGTTTCAATGGAGTAGCTGTGACTTGTAAGCTCTAAGGGGCTAAATATATTTTGTTACAGTAGCTAACGGCAGGTGCTCTGTAATTTACATTAAATGAAAATATTGAATTCATATTGTCTAACTGGTCCAATTTGCATACGTGATCTCTTTTTACTTGTGCACCAATGAGATGGTGAACTTTGACAAGAGTGGGATGCAAATACTGGGGATTAAGAATACGCAAACTTATTTAATGACAAAAAACAAATAGGCTACCTCATTAATGTAAATGGTGCTTCAAACACTGTATCGTTAATTATTATGATTCTGTTACTGATCAAACAAATTTTGAGGGTCACAACATGTTTGCATGTCTTTCTCCATTGTTCCAATTCCATTCTTGTGTTGTACTCATTCTTAACCCAAAACTTTGTTAAAGACTATTGTTCTTCAGCTGTAAATTGGATCTAGTAATTTACGTCAACATTTGTGATGCAGCAATCTCAAAATGCATGCAGCCTCCATCCTCACAGCCATTACTGGATAACAAGCAAGCAAATTGTAACACCACAGAGGGTCATTTCTGGTGCAGGTGAGTTATAAGAGCTTATGATTGTCTGAGCCAGTTTGCTCTGGATTATTCATGTCACAGCTAGAATTTATAATAGAAGCTTAATCATTTATATATTGCATTTCTCTTTCTATTGCACGTATTTCTCAGACAATCATATTTATTAATGTGAAATAAACAGTGGAGATAAAGGATGGGAAAATCGTATCCTTGGTCAGCGAGGATAAATGGCATGGAAATCAGTTCAGACAAATAATTGATTTTGGAGAGGCTGTTGTCATGCCCGGCCTCATTGATGCGTAAGATTTTAGTACCTTGAATTTATCATATTCTTATCTTCTTTACTTGATCTTCTCTATTCTTTTTATGCTTGATTTGTCTATCCCTTTTCATTATGCCCTGGGAAAATCATTCCTCTTCCACCTGACTTGAAAAAACCTCCAATGCAATTTTTTGTGACATTTTTGTTTAACTTGAATTGAGTGCTGCAAAGAATGTGTTGTGGCTTACATCTACCTAGCATAGGTTAACTGCCATTTCTGCATTATCCAATCCTTCAATTATTCATCAATTTTAAACATGTCCTCTGATGTTCAGATTTAATTGCTGGCCTATATTTATCATAGCGTTTAGGTTTAATTATGAAATCAAATAAATATTTTAGCTGCTTGATTTTTGGTCATGAGAAGTAGGGTTCTCTCTAGGGCCTGTTCTTGGTCAGATGTTTGTCTGAGGGAGCTGTTGTTATTGTTGTTTTTATCAATTGCAGATTTATTTGCTCAAATACAAACTTTTTTTTTCTTCCTTTCCATTTTGTTGGGTTGATCATAGGCTTCATAGCTTTAGGTGCTTTGTGCAAGGAATTACTGTGAGTGTTCCATAGTCCTTTTTACTACGGTAGGCCTCTCCCATGTGTGTCCCATGCCCATACATACTTTGAGCAGAAGAAACTGTAGTCCTGATGCCTGGGAGGAGTAAAATAAGAAAAAGAAAAATGTGATGGCCGAAGTAAAAGGGGTGGCTAAAGCACACCCCTTAGGCTGGGGCAACGTGCCTTGGACGAAGTAAAGGTGTTGCCAAGCAGGGGTAAGCATGTCCAAGCTATATGGCCAAGGCAGGTGTAGGCCCAGACTGGGGCAAGGCTGGCAGGAGGCCGAAGTAAATTTGGCAGAGACGTAGCCTATCTGGAGTAGCTTGGCATTGACCGAGGAGACAAGATGTAGTCGATTCCCGGGACCAAAACACTGGAGCTTAGTCTTTCCTTGCTAAGGAGGTAAGCTGATTGGGTGAGATTCCAAAGAAAAAAGATAGTAGATTTTGTAAACTGTATTTTTGCAAAAAAAGTTATCAGCTGGCACCATGCTTCTTTAGCATGTGCAAGTAATGAGTATGCACCGCCCAAAATGGCACATATATTTTCACTATGTAAGGACACTTAGGGCCTCAGGTTCTGGACATATCAGGGATTCAAGTTTCGAATAAAAAACACATAAATGACGTATAAACTTACACCGGGAAAAAACACACACACCTGAATGACTTTATAAACACTAAGAGTGAGAAAAAGAGATTTTTGTATATCGCTTGTGTGAATTGCTGTATTTTAGTAGTTGACTGGGAGAGGCTATGTAGTGTTTCTATTATTATATAGTGGAAGATTTTTGGACTCTATAATCTATGGTTTTCCTTTTTATTTTGAAGGGTTTTTTCTTGTAAAAATTCTTGATGTTATATTTGTTTATTTTTTTAGCAATGTTTTATTTAGTTGATTCTGTTTTGTGTACATGGATAGGGTTTAGAAATTTCACCTCACCCTTAGTCCCAAAACATTTATCCTCGGATCATGACGAGTACGATTATCCATATAGGAAGGAGAATTTATATAGAAGCCTTCCTTTTTCTTTTATGCCGTCACTTGTCATCGAGGATCCATGGCTTTTCAGACCTTTTTTCTTATTCCAGTTGAAAAAAACAATATGTGCTCGCTTCTGTTTTTCAGACTTGATCTGCCTGATAAAGAGGCACCTGAGAATCTAAGGGCTTTATGAGCGACTGCTAAGGTTTGATAGGTTCCTAACATAGATGATTACCTCCTTTACCTAAAATATTGAGAATAATACCACTCAGCCTTGCATCTAACTACATACTAGGAGTGCTTTCTGGGGAAACAAGAATATGCCAAACCATAGGTTTTAAAGAAAATTATGACTATTTTAAAAGCGAAAATTCAATACCTTAATGCATTTTTTAGGAAGCGGATTATAGTTTATAAATTCTTTTGGAGTTTTAAAAATTTAGCATGGATTACTTATTATTTTTCTCAACACACCTGAACATCTTTTTGATTTAAGGACTAATTTAACTGTTACGTCTAGAAGTTTTAAAATTGAAGCAGAAGCAAACAAGGAGATTTAAAATATTAGCCAGGTAGACTCAAGGCTTAATTTTTCTCCATTAAAAAAATTTGCATCCTTTATAGTGCAGTTCATAGGAACTTCAATTATCTTCCATTCTTATCATGGCAGGCATGTTCATCTGGATGATCCTGGGAGAACTGAGTGGGAAGGATTTCCATCAGGAACTACAGCAGCGGCTGCTGGTTCTAAACTTCCTTCTTCATTATCTTTTTGATTAGGATGATTTCGGTTGAAAATGGTGTAACATGCCTTCATACTGCAGTGTATCAATTTGCTTTACTCTGGAAGGTGTCATAAACATGAATACTTGCGTTAATCTAATTGACTTACATTGGGACTCTTGTAGGTGGGATAACGACATTGATTGACATGCCACTAAATAGCGATCCCTCAACCGTGTCTGTTGAAACTCTTAACCTCAAGGTATGAATGGCCTTTAAGAGCTCATCATCTGGTAGAATGGTGCATAATGAATGTCTTCCTTTCAAACTGATTATGCACATTTGGTTTAAATATTATCTTGCATGTCTATAAAACATCTTTCCAGAAAGCATACCTCATGCTTAATATTTTTTCCATTGTCCTTAATTTCCCTTATCCTAATAACATTTTTTGCATGTTTTGGCAACAGATCAAAGCTGCTGAAAATAATATCTTTGTTGACGTTGGTATGCTTTAGAACTGATGTTTTGGCTTGTTGATATTTAACATCTGTGGTTTCTTAAGTCTACTGTGAACAGGATTTTGGGGAGGTCTTGTTCCTGAAAATGCCTTCAATGCTACTGCTTTAGAGGATTTTCTTAGTGCTGGTGTTCTTGGTTTAAAGGTTATGTATCATTATCATTATATTTAGGTGATAGGATGTCATAGTTTGCTTTAGTGTTCATAGAAATTAAGCATATGTTGTCCTTGCCTTTTTATTTGCTTACTAAAACAAGTATGTTTTCATTTCATTAGCTTCATATGTGGGTTGATTACCTTTAATACGAAGGATGCTTTAAAATTGCCGCCTGTCATGCATAAAGTTTCTTTCAAAATATGGGGATTGCCCCCATACAGAATTTCTAATATCTTTTCATGTCTCATAAATCAGTAAGTGGGCATATTATATTTATTTGGACGATTACCATCTTTCTTGTCTCTTTGATTGCTTTTGTTCCGAATTGCTGAAGATAAGAAAGCTGCTGTGTGATACTTATCTTTCTTCCTTGCAGTCTTTCATGTGCCCATCGGGAATCAATGATTTTCCCATGACAAACATCAGCCATATTAAGGTGTGTAACATTCTATTTAGGAGTGGTGCAGTGTATCTTGTTCACCTTTCTTTCACATCAAACTGGCAATTTAGCTGTAGGATAAGTTGAGTTTCCCCTGAAAGAAGTTTCTTCTCTCTCAGTCAGATTGAATATTTTGCTCACAATCCTAATTTTATTTCTTCTGTAGGAGGGACTTTCTGTGTTATCTAAATATAGAAGACCTCTACTCGTGCATGCAGAAATTCCACAAGAAGTTGCCGATCACCCAGATACAAAGGATAGTGTCGATAATGTTCGATCATATTCAACATATCTTAAGACTAGACCTTCTTCGTGGTAAGTTAGTGTTACAAACTTGCAGAGGGGAATACATTAATGTGGCTTTGCATATAAAGTTACGGATTCTACTGATGTTGGTGCGGAAGTATTTAGTTGTTGCTGTTACATATATAGTCAATGAGGCTATTGATACTAGGCATGCTACAGGTATAGGCTGTTATAGACTTTTTTGTTGTTGTTAGGCTTTAGTGGTTAATTAGCTAACACGTTGTTGGGTTTGTCAGCTCGAGTGGTACTTTATAAAAAAGTAACACTGTATTACAAAATCTGTGATTGAAAAGTTAATGGAAATCAGAAACATAGCTGAGTCTTTGGATCAGGTTATGCCCCCCTGCTTCCCCTTCTATTTTCCTTCCTTTATGTTTCTTTGATCCTCCTTCTCTTCTCGATCTTCCTCTAATTTTATCTTAATTCATTAATCATAGTTACATATTAGTCCAATCAAGACTTTGATGTAACATACAGCTTATGCTTTATTTTATCTCATGAAGGACAATTTATGAGTCTCAATTCTCATTTTGTACGTGTATGTTTGCTTGGCTTTATTTTCGACAGTGTTCTCTCTGCTGCTTGGGGCTTAAGCTCCTGTTAAATTGTAATCAAATTGGTCAATCTTATATTCTGCTGGTGTGATTTCTTTATGATTTTTGGTGTGAAAGAATTTAATGGTTATCTGAAAGCCATTTGAAGGCTGATTTACATGAAAAGTTAATAGAATTAAAGTAAACAGAAGATCAGGGGCAGATGAAAAACAGACCAGAGGACAGAAATATAATGCAGAAAAAAGTTTTTTTAAAAAAAGAAATAAATAAATTTGGAGTGGGTTGATCTATTAATCTGGTTTCATTTATCATGTATATCACTATATGACTTTTAGGACGAGATGTTTGGGATCCTCCAGGAGGAGATTCAACATTATGAATTGCTAGTTCGATAAAAATATTGTGCTACTGCTGCTTAGATTGCATAAAGGAAAAGAGTTTCTGACAAGATGGCAAGTGTAATCACCATAAGGATAGTCTTCTTCATATCCTTTCTTAAACTGCCTGGTTACCAGCTAGGAATAGAATATTTGCTGAGTTACTTTTGAATGCTGCTTCCATTCTAGTTACTTGCATGTAAGTAACTAGAACTTGACTCTTTAATCATTATGTGGATTTGGATTTCCAGTCTCCATAAAATTTCATTTCTGTGTTTACTATTTGAAAGACTGCATATATAAGTATTCCTAAAGCTGCCATTTATGATTCTACAAAAGACAAAGAGAATGTTAATTGTCTCGTAAAATCATCAGTTGTTCAGAGCCTGTTCACATGCTTCTGCTCTATTTATCCCAACATTTCCTTCTTTTACACAATGATTTATTGTTTTATTCTTGTTTGCTTTTTAATTCTATTGATGATCACTGTACACTTTTGCATATGAAAGGGAGGAGGCAGCTGTTAGAGAGCTCTTGACGGTGACCAAAGACACAAGGGTTGGTGGCGCTGCAGAAGGAGCTCATCTTCATGTCGTTCATCTATCTGATGCTGGATCTTCTTTAAATCTTATAAGGGTACATTTTCTTGATGAGCGTGCAGATGCATATTAAATGGAAACTATTTTTCCAATTCCAGTAGACTCTCTTTGTTCAGTGTACTCTTTATCTAGTAATATGTGCTCTGTCTCCCTTATTCACACACCAATGACGGAGTTGTCTATTTCTTTTTGGGTGTTTGAAGCTACTGATCGGAGAAGCAGTAGGGAAAATCCTTCAATACTGTTAATATGAAACTATATTCAATACAACTGCAAGCATGCTTCCTAAAACGGCCTATTCTTTTTCTTTTGGTGGCCGATAAGGAAACACATGCAATAAGCACATTAATTGAATCAAAATCTGTTCAAGTTCTTGTTAGCTGCAAAAACATCACATAGCTACTGTTTAAATCTTTTTAAATGCTACCATTCTTTTTTATTTATAAGCATTTCCCACCTAACTCTATCTATTTGCCAGAGAATAGACATGTTAATGCCATCGAAATTTAACTCTTTAATGGGCTAACAACAGGTTTCCTTTGGAAATACTAATTTCTATTTGATTTTCCTGTTCTGTACTGTTTTTTAGGAAGCAAAGACTAGAGGTGACAGTATAAGTGTAGAAACCTGCCCCCATTATTTAGCATTTTCTGCAGAAGAGATTCCTGATGGGGATACACGTTTTAAGTGTGCTCCACCTATCCGGGATGCAGCAAATAGAGAAAAACTATGGGAAGCCTTGCTGGTATTTTCCATCCTATGATACATATTGCATTCTTTACTGCTCATTCAATCATTAAGTTGTTTTCCTTGATTTTGATGCCACTTCAGGATGGAGACATCGATATGTTGAGCTCTGATCACTCACCAACAGACCCAGAACTTAAACTTCTTGAGCACGGTGACTTTTTGAAGGCGTGGGGCGGTATATCTTCTTTGCAGGTTGGTCTAATCAAGAGTCGTGTCAAGTTTTTTTGTTCCTCTTGTTCAGGTGCAGTACCTTGGCTTGTGATTAAGAGAAGTATTCACATTTCACAATAATTTGTGTTTAAAATTATTATGAATTTTTGTAACCTGCCAAACAAAAAAAAAAAAAAAGAAAAGAAAAGAGAAGATCTCAGTGATGTTGATGAGAACTTCATAGGCCTTCTTTTATATCTATGTGGTTTTACTGCCAAAATGGCTGCTAATGTATAGCAATTGGGAGTCTGTAAAAGCATAACCTGAGTCTGTACGGTACTTGAATTTTGTACCTACTAGACAATCCCCATTTTGATTTATTAGGATATTGAAAATTTGGACGAACTTATTTAATGACTTTTCAAAGTGGATAAGAATCAAAGGCATTAAAAACATTCAAAAATCAAAGAAAAAAGACAAAAAAATGCAAAGTTACAAAGAGAATTTCGTGACAATCTCACAGATTAGCGCGGTTGGTAAGGGCGACTTTGAGTGTTGCGATTGAGCTTGTTGTTACAAGTTCTGTTTCTGCTGCTGCTCCTTGCGGGTGTAGTTGTGCACTTGGAGTTTGGCTCAAACCCATGAAGTGGCGATAGAAAACTTATCATGCCTAGTAGTTTTTTTCTGTAGAACATGCAACTTTTTAGGTACCAAAATTGCTTCTGTTGCTTAATTGGTTGCTTATGTAATTGTCTGAGAAACTTTTTCTCTCAAATATGGTGCAGTTTGTTCTTCCAGTGACCTGGTCTTTTGGACGTAAATATGGGGTAACTCTGGAGCAATTGTCTTCTTGGTGGAGTGAAAGGCCAGCCATACTTGCAGGCCAAGATTTGAAGGTACTGTTCTTTGTTTTCTCTTTTCGTTGTCACACCAATTATGGTTTTGTGATATTATTTTTTCCAATTTCATAGATGTAGTGCGAGGATCCTTATGAGGAGCAGTCCACTAGCATTGCCTTTGAATGTGCCTTCCCCTTCAAGTATCAACTTAGATGTGGGATAGGATGATCAATTATAATAGTGGGCTGCAAAGTTCACTCTATGCAATCTGGTTTTCATTAAATCTAATTTATATACTTACGCTCTGTTTGTGTACCGGAAAACAACTTTCTAGGAAATATTTTATGTATTTCCCAATGTTTGGCATACTAAGGAAAATTAGTTAACGAAAAATATTTTTTTCATTAATGAAAAATTTAAATACTAAAAAATGGCTTCCTGTTTCAGGAAAACAGAAGTCATTTTTCGGAATTTATCTACTACTTACCACCTATCACCAACTCCAATTCAAGAAAGTTTGTCTACTTGTTATAAACAAAAAGTGAACATCCCCATTCCAAAACATTTACAGAGGTGTCCTCAAGCACGCATCTAAAAGATGACGAAAAGAGTCTATTACCCAAAAATGATAAAATCGTTAGCCCATAATGCCCGATCTTGCCTCCTAGCTCTTGTTGGAATTGATCACATCAATGACCAATTAGCAGTGACTAGAGTTATTTATTGACTATGAAGTATCATTACCGACCAATATTGCCACCATCAATAACCATAATTATCCACTATTGTTTAACTCCATATGATATATATAACTTTTCTTGTATATGGAAAAGATTGAAAAATATTGCATTGTGTAATTATTTTCTTTGGAAATATATTCCATGGAAAATGTAAAAAGCATTTCATTTGGTAACTATTTTTTCGTAAACACAAGGCAATTGGTTTTAAAATTATCACAATCTTTCCAACCTATTACTTGATTTATGTTCTTTCCTATGTATCTCACATTAAATGAACATATGCAGGGAGCCATTGCAGTTGGGAAGTATGCAGACATTGTTGCATGGGAGCCAGAATCGGAGTTTCACGTTAATGCTACTTATCCTACCTACATGAAGCATCCTGTAAACTCAACTTTTTCCTCACAAATCACTTTGAGTCTATTGTAGAAGTCATAGCTTATGTTATACAAGAGGTCTTTTTGATGACTCGAACTCAGTAACCTCCAGCTTATATGACAATAACTTTACCAGTTTTGTATCCCTTTAGAAGACCCAATAAAAGGTGAAAAGGGATGATAGAGGGATGTTTGGCTGAACACAACTGAAATGTCACTAGTCTTTACGTTGCTTTATAGGCCGCAAAGACAAAGAAAAAGGATGAAACTAGTACATAGGTGTTAAGGAGGTGGGTGCTCGAGTGAACTTGTTCAGCTTTTAATTCCAATGAAGTGAATAGACCATTAGAAACATTTGAAAGCTATGCAAGCAATATCTTGCTTCTTCATATGAAGAAAGGCGATGGAAATATTTATATAACATAGTTCTGGTTTTTCTTCTCCTAGACCAGCAAACACATTCTTGAAGCTGGGACAAATTTTGATTCAAGGAAAATATGGAGCGTAATTTATGTAAGAATATTATCCAAAACTCACTCTCCAAATCTTATAGTACACCTAAGATCGAATGGAATCATCAACAACCAATCTATATTAAATCATAAAGAAAACACTCTATTCACACCCAAATTGCCAAGGTAAAAGAATATTTGGCAGGATTGTGTCACTCCAGAATTTAACTTACCACTTGACAATGCAGTTGGTCTATTTATAGAAGAAATCTTCACTGGAGGTTGACTAACTAACCTCCCACCACTTGGCTGATAAAAACCAACGAACCGGTGGAGACAACCACGACTATTTGTGGGAGGAAACCACCCACTAATTGAACCAACGAACTACTAAGATCATGGGATCAACCACCTATGTTAGGAACTACCTATTTAGCATGTGGTATGATGGAATGGGCCAGGTTAACCTGTCATGGACAACTACCCAGATCCATATTGTAACACATGTTGAAATTCTTTACCCCCGACATGCAAAAAAGTTATCTGTATACTCCACTTTCTTTTGTATACCTTGCTTATAGATAATCATACTTGTTCTGTATCCACAGAGTATCTCAGCCTACATGGGGAGAAGGCTATCTGGTAAAGTTTTGGCAACTTTTGTGAGGGGGAATCTTGTCTACAAAGAAGGGAAGCACGCCTCGGGTGCCTGTGGCCAAACAATCCTAGCAAAGTAGTTTCTGATGGGCTCAGGTACCGCTGCCGCCTCCACCACTCCTGCAAAACCGCTTTTTCCCTGTCTTTCAGAAGACATCCTTGGTGATGTAGCTATTTGAAAACCTTTTGTCAGTAAGGCCCAGTCAAGAAGGGCGGGGTCACTCGTCCTGGTACAAGTCCTTTTCCGGAAAACCTGCTCAGTGAAGCTGTGATTGTTGTATAGTTGAACATTGCTGGTGGTTGTGATGTTGGTATTAGCATGCGTGTATATATATGTATCTATTTTACATGTCACTTTGCTTCTACTGAAACTCCTGATTGAATTCTGAGGCTATTTAAAGGCCAAAAGAAAATAGACACATGAAAAAATAGTCGTGTTAAAAGGTCATTTTCTAGCTATTTTCTGAATGTTTTTAATGACATAATATTTATCTATTTATCTACATTTTAAATAGACAAATAATCGTCATATTAGTGTGTTTTAAAATGTCTTAAATATCCAAACATCTTATTAAAATCTTGTTCTATAATGCAACTTTACCCATTATACAAACCAAATGGTATAATTTATTATTTAGTTACATATTATTCTCGTTCTATTATTATTAATTTTTAATTTTCAATAATGTTTATATTTATATTTATTTTATTCTATTCTAACACCCCAACATGATATTAAGATAAGCAAGGCAAATCTATCATCGATGAAGCTGACTTTTATATTTTATATATTTTATTTTTGGTAAAAAAAACTAATATTTTTTGGTAATATTTATATATAATACCAATTTCCTATTCATTTTACTATAATTTTGTTATCATTGTAGAGTGCAATTTTATTCATTGGCTGTGTGTTTGCCCAAATATTTTAGTCATGACATTCAATATACTTACTAATTTCTAAACTAAAATTTTCTAAGAAATTTCAAAAAAAAAATGTACTCTATAACTACTAATATTTGTATTTAAGAATATTTTCAATTATAATAAATATTATACTTTAGTAATTTATTAATTTTTTAAATTAAGCTTGACTTTCCGATAAAGTTTATCAAAAATAAATTTAAATTAAAAAAAAATGGTCTGATTTTGGCACACATCGTTTGTACATCGACCCATCCGTGACCACCGCTTCATTTTATGGAGGGACAACATCTTCTAGATGGAGACATGCGTCAAATTCGCACTTCAGACTAAATAATGAACGGTGTATGATGGAAGAATCGTTACTCAGGTTTTTGATTCTCCATTGACGATGGTCAGCCATTTTCCTTCTCCTCCGTGGTGGAGAGAGAGAGAGATGGCTGGTGGAAGTGTGAAGGATGTGCAATCACAGGCGGAGCTGGAGAAGGCGGTAAGGGAAAGCTCTCTAGTGATTTTACACTTCTGGGCAAAATGGTTTGAGGCCTCAAAGCACATGGGTCAAGTTTTCTCTCAACTTTTGACCGATTTCCCATATGCCCCGTTTCTTAAGAGTAATCTCCCTTCACCAGTCCCCTCTTCAATCTTTCTTTATTTTTGTAAGTGTGCTTTTTGTTGATTTTGTTATGGATATTTGAAACAGAGATAGTGTCCATTCCTGCATTTTTATGGCAATGGTGGTGTTATTACAAAGCTCTTCGTTATATTTACCTTTTCGGATCAAAAGAACCTTTTGTGTGTCGTGATTTTTCCTTTTGTGCGTTTTGTTGTCAACTGAGGTCACAAAACTACGCATGATTTTTGTACGTGTTGGAAAGATGTTTACTTTACTATTTGCTCTAGTTGATTGAGCATGTAGCTGCCGTTAGGTATGCTTGTGATTGGCGAAGTTAATCATTATGCCTTGTTCAAATTGAAAGCGTTCTTGAATGGGAATGAATGGTCTTTGGTGAAGACCATTGTTGCATTAGTTGACTGGCTTTATTGTTGGATTCCTGCGGGGTGGAGTTAGTGATGAAAAACGTTTGTCTATACGTTTGAAGATGTTACGATGATGGTGAATTATAAGTAATTCCATTTATCTTAATTCTTTTCAGTACTGAAAATAACGATATTCCAGGGAATATTTGGACATGTGAATCCATTCAGAGGTGGAGTTAGTGTAAACGAATATCTTATTTGTAAATAGGTGAGTCCACTTTCATGCCATGTTCCTGTGATAGAGTGCTGGTGATATAATGTGGTTTATGACGCTTCAGGTCTTATGGCATATAAGCAGTTGGCCATTCTGTACATTTCTTGTTAGAAAGTACGCAGACTAGGTAGCCTACTAGAGGGTGGGAAGGAGAGAGGGAACACCGCAGCTACCAACTTAAGTTTATTTATAATGATTGGTTCAAAATTCTTTAAGCATTCAAACTAAGTTGTATAAGATTCCAATAGGAGGGAGTGTCTAAGGAAGAGAAGACAGATAGGGCAGATTCTGATGGAAACTAGTTGACATATTGGTTTCAATTTGGATGTACAGTTGTATAACTTATGGAGTGATTTGGGGACCAAAAAAGGAAGATTGGAAGTACCCTACCTTCCCCTGCTTTGTTAGTTAAGTGGGAAGTGAAGGGAAGGAATACTGAATTTCATGACCTGGCTTCATTTCTTTCAAAAAATTGGATAGATATTGTAGTAATGAGCAGAATGGGAAACATTTGGACTTTCGTTTCAGGTTATCACTCTTTGGTTAATTTGCTTAGTAGTAGCATATCGATGTGAATAGCCGTTGTTTACTTTCCGTTCTCTTTACTCCCACGTTATCTTGTCTTCTCTTGCATTTCTGTTTCTATTTTCTTTTCTTTATTCTCTCCAAGGAAATTGTTTTTATTTTTTCCCCTTTTCCCAAATTTGTGTGCTCAGCCGTGGGAGCGGATTTACAGCTAATGAGGACCTGGGAATCTTTCCTGTGGAACAAAATGTGATTGTTAGGCCGGCTATGTTGCCAATGCGCTTGCACCAAGAAGCTTTCTATTTTGATCATTGTCTGTATCGTGATTGGTTAATCATGGAGTAGTGTTTGCTTAACATGGTCAACTTGAGCATGCATTTATGCATGTGCTTTTTTGTTTGTTTTATCTTTTTGTGCTGTAAGCCAATATTCTTTCAATTCAAATGCCTTTCCAGTGTTTCAGAATCTGAACAAAATTTTTTGTTGTGTATGATTATTATTGGATGATTTTCTTCTTCTGTTGTTACGTCTGTTTACCTCTTCTTTTCTTTTGTTTATCCTCTTTACATGAGCTATAAGCATATTACCTGATTGTATCCTACCGTAAGGATTGGTACTCTACGTGGGCAAAGTCTCCATAAATGAAATTGAAGCTATCAACGTAATGCCATAGCAATTCTCTTACCCAAATAATAGCAATTGATGACATTGGGGAAAAGAATCACCTGTAAATTCACTAAGTGCAAGAGTATGGCATTTGGGATTCAGAAAGCCTCCAAGACTGCTATAGATAAGAGTATTATGGTAACTTCAGAAAATTTAAGGTGTTTCGGCTGTCTTTTAGAATCTTCAAGCTGTTAAAAATACACTCTTCCTCCCCGTGCCTCTCTTTCTTTTGGGGCCTAGGCTTCTGGAAACTAACCATCAAGAGAGGCCATCAAAGGCAATTTAATTGTGCCAGAAACGGATTCTGATTGAAGTAGCATTTGTTCTATAACTTCATTTGATATCTTAATGAAACTGGAAGAATTTCTGGACCAAGTCACATATTGAAGAAAGGAAGATGATGAGGAAAAAAAAAACTACAGATAAGGGTCCATAGATCAAATACCCGATTATGGATGTCTTTAACACTGAGTTACTATGAGTTGTGGCATTTTGCTGGATGCTTCACCTTACCAGATATAAGGATTTTGATGGAACTATTGGGAATGGGCTATGGAGTTCTGGAAAATATTAAGAGTTTATGCTGAGTGCCTGCATTGTAGTGGTCATGCCATCACGTGGATTGATGCAACATGTCCTATGGCATCGGCAGTTGGTCAGATTTACTGTCTTGCATTAAACAGTATTTGAAGGGGAATAGAGGGAAAGACGGAGCTTCTGTTGGAAGTTAACCTGTGATGTCATTTGAAGATTTTTAAAGAATCAAAAGTGAACAAGACATTGTTGTCAACTAAAATTACGTATGCAAGTCCTTTAATTTGTATAGGAATCCAACCTATAGGAGATGGGAAGCTTTTAATGAACTAGGAGTATGCAGGCAATTTGTTGGTAGTTTTAATTATCTTGCTTTAGTCTATCCAAATGTTGCTTTCTCAATATGTGTTGTGAGTCAATTTATCTCATATATTTGCATTTTACATTGGGTGGCTTTGATGCGTATCCTAAGATATCTCAAGGGTGTGCTGGGTCGAGGCTTACTTTACGCTGATCATTGTCACACTCAGCTTGAGGATTCTTGATGATGACTGGGTCAAGTAACTTTGCAATTAGAAATTTACTACATATTATTGTTTTTTTACTGGAGGTAACCTTATTTCTTGGAAGAGAAATATACATGATGTAATCATTAGGTCAAATGTTTAATTAGAACATTGGGTATTGGCTCATGCTACTGTGAAGTGATGTGGCTACAATCGTCGTTTGATGTTACTGGTTATAAGAGTTTTGGGCCTTTTTAATTGTGGCATAAATGTGTGATAATTAGGTTGCCATTCACATTGTATCAAACCTAGTATTTTATGAGCATACAAAGTATATAAAAATGGATGGATATTTTGTCCCTAAGAAGTTTCACAGTACTTAATTTATGCTAGACATGTGAGGATTAAGGATTAATTTATAGATATTTTTACTAAGTTTTTTTATTGCCATCAAGCCGAACATATTTGTAACATGTTGGACATTATAAATATTTACACTCTTAACTTGAGGGGGATTATTAGATGCTGTTTTATTTTTATATGCAAGGGTATTTTGGTCATTGTATTGTATTGTAGGTATACGTTATAATGTATCTTTGGGAATTTTAAATACACACACAGAGGATAGAGCCAATTTAAGATGTGGGATCTTTAGATTCTCACTCTTCTCTGTATCTTTTCTTTTTAAAATTGCCATGCCAGCTTCTCTTCCCTTCCATTACCTCTTCTTTTTCTTTTTCATTCTTCTCTCTGAGCAAATATATATATATATCCCGTTATTCAATTATTGTGTATTTAGTGGGTGGTAATAGGATAGCAGGTAATTAATGTGGGGGCCTTGATTTATATTCCCTCCCCTTTTATCTTTTGTTTCTCTCCTTTTCTTCATTGGCATATTTCTGTCTTTTATACTTAATGCGTCCCTAGTATTTGGGTTACATTACGAATTAGAGAGCCACTCGATCTTCTACTACGAGTCGAATTAGAGCGGGTCCGATCTTTGTTTCCGATAACCTGGAACTTGCGCACCACAAACTATAAATAAGAGGTTAGAGGATTGATGAGACTCACTATTTGATTTATCCTCCAACGCTCAAGTTAGAAATCTTTTCAATGGAACAGAAAGATGTAAGGAGGATATAAAAGAATGCAAAGTTGTATGTATGTGGGGGATGTGAGAAGAGGACTATGCTCCTGTTATGTGCCCAACGGGGGACGGTTTAGTGAGATGGAGGATTGGGCTCCGTTTCGTTGCACATGGTCGGTGAGTTACTAGGGCTGCACTCGGTGAGTGGCTCATTAAAGATTGAAAAGGACGTTTCGTCCTTAATTACACAACAATGTTTCAACCTTTTGATATATTAACGGAAGTAGTACAAAATTAAATATTCAATATACGTAAAGAATATTTATATCTATATATCAAGAACAATAATATGCATGAAACGTGTACAACAATAAGCAATAGTAAAAAAGATATAATGTTTTTGGTGACGAAGAAAAAACTCGATACCCACAGTAATTGATAAAAACCTTCTAAGCTTCAACGGCCAGAGAAAATATCCACTATGAAAACCAACTCACAAATCAGGTGGTACAGACGCGCTAATCTAGTCGACTTACTCTCGTCTTGTGATCCCTACCAAGGAACTCCTTGAATTTGTCCGCGGTAACGAAACCGGATGCCTTCCGGTCTTCATGTCAATCTTCTCTCATGAGCAGCTTGAAGTAGCAAACATCACTAGAACCCCTTCTTCACAGCACTAATGTTTCCAACGAAGGTAGAAGGGCAGGAGTGATGGATCGGTAAATAGAAAATGGTGAGAAAACCGTTAACACATGGAACACAATGATCTAATTACGATTTTTTCAATCCGGGCAAGATTAATGGAGTAAAAGATGAAGATTTCTCAAGGTGAGGTGCTCTAAAATGCTGCTGTCAAAAGCCGGGTAACTGAAAATAAGGAGAGAATTTATAGAGAGCTCAAAAAGCCCATTTAAAATTAAAGACCGTTGTCACGGCGCTCGAGCGCGGCTCGAGCACACTGCAAGCGCACCAAGGGTTTCAAGAGAAAACCCTATTTGGGCTCGAGTGAGAAGGCTGCGAGCTTTGAGCTGAGGGTTACTGGAATTTGGGCTCAAGCGTTAAACAAGTGAACAGAAGGTGCGGGGCTACTGGAATCGGGGCTCGAGTAGATGGTGAGTGTACGGCAGGCGCGTGCTACTGGAATCGGGGCTTGAGCGGATGGCGAGCTCACGGCAGGCGCGGGGCTTTTGGAATTGGAGCTCGAGCGAATAGCAGACGAACAGCAGGCATGCTGCTCTTGGAATTCGGGAATGGACAGCTATAAAAATATGTTGATGTAGCACTTCGATGAACACCCCCCAACATCGACTTAGAACTAAATATGGCCACAGAATATGACAATCATAAGAATGACCCTAACAATCTCTCCCTTTGGTAATTCCGTGATAAAACACATGAAGTAAAAAAATACAAGAGAAGTACGGGTTCAGACACTATTGAGATAGAACTTGTGTACATAAAAACTTACACCTAAGGAGAACTAAAAATAATACAAGTAAACATAAAAAATCTTCATGTGAGCTGTTGTGATGATTCTTTAACTGTCGTGCCGATACTACAGCTGTGTTGCCTGGTCAACCATAGTTAGTACAAATAGACATGATACAAAGAGATATAGTGAAGAAGATAAATCTATCACGATCTAGGAACACAATATACGTGGTCAAAAATAAAATCAATAATAATATTTTCATCAATCATAAAAACCCAACCCGAGCGTGATAGTTGTACACATATAGGACCCGACATAATAAAATTCGCACAAGATCTCATCGGATATAAATCCGGACAAATATAATACACGACTTGCTATCTACAATCGCAAGGGAGGTATCGAACATAATAACAGCTCATTAACATAATGCAATAACTTCAATATATCCCATACATGGATCATGGCTCTCATTCTGCCGAAGACACAATCATATCACATTCTCGAGATCTGAAACATACCCAATATGAACATCTTTACTCACCGATAGAGATCTGTCGTATCAAATCGCGTCCGAACTCCGATAAACGTGCCCATGCCACTAGTCTGAAAGGATAAAACATGAAAATGTGAGCCTAGAGCTCATTAAGTATTATCATCGTATAAAACAGTACACAAATCAGAGGAAGAAATATCACATAACAACCACGTAAAATAAAACACAATGTCTGTAAAATCCCTGAAAATCGAGGAATAGTCTCGTACTAATTCATCGTCTATATTAAATCGTCCATTCGGGATACAATCATATAAATCATGATTCGGTAAAATCTTATAGACGATATCATATCTTATAATCCGAGGCCACATAGGCCGCAACCGTCATCACATCCGTGTGGGACATATACCATCGCCCGGATCCAAATCTCATAATGCAGAAATCGAGAGAAGACCGTCGGAACTAAAACATAAATCAAAACACGTTCCAGGTTTATCACATATTTATACGTACAAGACATTCATATTGCACAACTGTGAGCCAATCAGTGTATCTCAAAATCATCCTCCACCCAAATATATGCTGAATTACACAGCATGTACGAAATCGGATAACCAAAGATAAATAATACCAACTTGAGGAATGGTTACCCTTGTCCGGTAACCACGGCTATATCGGCTACGATTTAGACCAGTAGCTCAAGGCTATCCATGTACTCTGTCTCCCGTAGATTAGGAACTTACTATATTTTACCACCCGCGACTTTGGGTGCAACTTCAAGTTTTAATTATATATTAGGACGCCCGAATATATTAGTTCTGTCA
>JAOVVI020001605.1:0-23753 GCA_028571085.2 Nepenthes alata
ACTAAAGAGTCAAAATTTGATCAGATTACTCAGTGCATGATGGAAGCCTGATTGGCGTCTAAACACCGAATTTTATTTGAGAGCGCTTGAAGCGTACTTGAAGGGAATGCACGATGCCCAAAACCCATGAGTTCAGCACCTGAGACACACTCAAGCAGCGCTCGAGAGCTATACTTCAGAACATCAATGCTTGACTTGTACTCGAGCAATGCTCCAACACCACTCAATATAAGGAAACCCCTAGCTAATTTTTGTCATTTTTATCAGAAAACTTGAGAGATAAGAGGGAAGTTGCCGAGGAGAAATGAGAGGATAAGAGAGTGGAAGCTAAAGAAGTGCAAATTAAGTGAATCAAAACTTGAATTTTGGTAAATCGGAATTAAGGTAAGTTATTTCAAATCTCTTCTTCTATTGTTACTATTCTTTTATAATTTTTTGAGTATTTTCTTATACAAATACTCGTGCATGACATGAATTCAAAATATGATATTTATATTTAATATACATGTAAATGTTATTAATTTCTTTGTAAAATATGAATGACTTTCATGTCTAAATATATGTATATTGCTAGCATGAACTAAATTCTGCGCTATACTTACATGTTTAAAAATATAGATTTAATGACTCTTACATATCTCGAATTCATACATGATATTTTGTATATTTTAAAGTGTTAAGTATAAGTATTATAAGCGATGAAAATTCACATAAATGTTCTGCAAATCTATTTATAAGATTAGCTGCTAATTTTACTATATTATTTTGCTGAACTACTCTGCATCGATTGTTAATATCGGTTCTACATGCTTTAAATTGTTATGTATAATCTTTGTAAGTTCTGAAAATGTAAATAAATTACTTTGCATGATCTAGAATTCAGAACAAATTTCTACGATTACTAAATTTATACATTTTATTGTTGAATTTCTTGCATTATAAGCTTAATTAATATCCCATGTGTTTAAAATTATCACAGCTTAATTTATACAAAAAATATAAATTCTATATGATATGAAATTATAAAATTTTAAAATGAAACTCTATAATTATATTAAAAATTATGATAATTTTCTTCATGATTAAAAAATTAAGAAGTATGAAGAAAAGTGTAGAATTTTCTTTAAAATATGCATTTGATTATGGTTAAATTTTAGTGGGTAGTATATTATAATATACCTTAGTATACTATAGTAATATATCAAAATTTGAACCTATCATCCGTATGTGAGAAGCGGCATTTGGTTTACTCTATAGGGTTATACGTATGACGGCTCACCTGTGAATTTTAAATAGTAGTGTATGACATTTGATTATGTAAAAATAAATATAACCCGAATTTTGATTGTTCGCTCCTTTAATCAATAAGGTATATTGGCCATTGGTCCCTAAGAAAATTCACATTTGAATATGATTTGATAACATGAATTGAGTAAGAATATAATTAGATAAACTTAAAAATTCTACATAAGTTGATTATGTAAATTGTTATGAAATCTCATAATATCTCATTAAAATCTGATACATTAATCCTTCCGATATATTTTAAATATAAAATTATATACAATTATTTTTATATTATACACCTTACTAAATTTTTGACTCACACTTTACTATATTTATTTACTCATTTAGATGAGGTGTACATATTCTTGCTGAATAAATAGGAGAAATGATGATTATGTGAAGTCTGGAATCTAAATTTATGAAGTTTTGTTGATGTATTTCCATTTTGGTTAATTATTAATGTAGTCATGTTATGTTTCAAACAACTTTAATATGTTTAAAATATTGTATCATATTTTCGGACAATTTTAGAATATTTTATTGATGTATCGTGGTATTAGACCACTGAATGTAGAATTATGGATGTCGATTTTGGTGTCATATTTTTGGTTTGTAGATACAAATGCGGGCTATTCAGCGGCAGATTTAAATTCGA
The DNA here is from genome assembly GCA_028571085.2 of Nepenthes alata. Classification (NCBI taxonomy): domain Eukaryota; kingdom Viridiplantae; phylum Streptophyta; class Magnoliopsida; order Caryophyllales; family Nepenthaceae; genus Nepenthes; species Nepenthes alata. The sequence goes on from JAOVVI020001605.1 coordinate 1,943, forward strand.
TTGGTATGCTTTGCAGTTATGACTATGCATGAATGTTAGTTGTTCGACGATTAGCTGTCGGTCATCAAAATATATGTATGGTTTATATTTTCGTAGTTTGTATATTTTAATAAATGTATTTGATAGGAATAAAATTTAATATCACATTTTGAGTCAGTGTCGGAATCACATAGTGACATGGCACATATTTAAATCATGTGTATGATGTTAGATTAATTTATTATGGTCGGTCAAAATATCAACATAAAATTCACGTCGAAATGTCAATTAGTTAATTAAATAATAATAATAGGTTAAGTGTTAATTACGGGATCAAAATTTAGGACATAGCACTTATTATGTTAACAGATTATCAACTTTTATTATATATGATACTAATAAAGTAAAATATTATATTTAGTACAAACAAATTATCACAGTTAATAATGAACATTTGAAATGTTTACGTTGGGTTCGTATTTGATCAAAACTATTAGGTGGCTCAAGTTATGTGGTGCATATATAATATTTATATATAAAGTTATACATCTAAAATTTGACCCAAACTCACAAATAGGGATTATATTTTTTCCACTGTCAAACAAAAAACAATCATTTTCCTTAATTTGCACAAATTAGCACAATCTTGTTTATTAGAAAATTTTTTTTTCTTAAAGTTAGAATTATAGAGAATATATGCATCATGTGATTGGTTTTTTTTATTTTTTTAAAAAAATTATAACAAAACTAGGAGATACGGAGTATAAGTTAAATAATAGACAATTATTCAAAATATCTGAATACAATCACCAAATATGGTTACTTTTAAATTTCTTACTTAGAAAACTACTCAAATTGAATTATTGGTCGATTTTTCGGTTTATGTGGTGATGTAAAAATCATCGTGATGTTTTCGCGCATTAAAAACCCCGTCGGTCCACTCGCCCCAATAAAACTGAGCCTGCTGATTCATTAAAATGTAATCCTTATCTCTTTCATCGTCCATTTGGCGCTATTTTCAGCGCCATCATTCTTCAAGAGGAAACAGCTTTCAGAGGAACTACAGAAAGAGAATATCGAAATACCATGTCGATTACTATTCCAGGCTTCTTCTGCATGGCAGAGAGTTCCAGAGTGTTCCAGATTCACCGCCGCGGCCTGCGAAACCCGAGGTTTTCCCATTCACTTCATCCTACCAGCACCAAGGGTTTACCACACTCGAGAACCGCTCAGATCAGAACTGGTGCACCGCGGCGATGTAAAGCGAGTCTAATTACCGATTCCGATGCTTTCGAAGTCGGACGATTCGTCGGCAGCTATGGCTTTATGAACATTACTAGGTAATTCTGCTTTCTGTGTATCGATACCGTCCTTTCTGTGTATCGATACCGTTCTTTCTGTTGGTTGAAGGCTGAAATTTTTTTGGGAAATTGATTAGCCAGATCTGATGCAGGGGTGTAAATTCTTAGTCTGGAGTGATCATCTGACAATAATCTGACAACTTAACATTGTGACATTTCAGGCTTCTGACAACTCGGCATCCAGACAAACTGGGACTCTTAGTTGAATAAATCAAAATTTAAATTATAAGAGTCTATTCGATTCGTTGATTGAGGCTAGTTGGATTTTTGTATCACTTCATTTCAATAACTGGTCAGATGACGTTATTGAAACAATGATACGAACCTCCAGCTGCGGTGACCTGTAAATTGAAGGGCCAAAGAAAAATTTGGAAGAAAAACAGGGGAAGGGGAGTTCAGCAGAGGATAATAGAGGGAAAAGAGGGAGACAGAGGGAAAAGCAGACGTGAGAGAGAGGGTAATTCCAGAGAGGCAGAGAGAGACTAGGAAAGGACAGAGAGAGAGAGGGAAAGAAAGCAGAGAAGGAGCAGAAGGCGTGACAATTGAGGGAAAATATTTTTCTCCCCTTTCCATTAGCTAGCACAGTTCATATATAATAAAAGGGCAACTAACTAATTGGAGCAAAACCAATTCGATTGGAATCCAACTGACTACCAAACCAAATAACTAACAAAAATCAATAGAAATAAGAAAAACATATCCCATAACAGAAAATATAGTCCATCAATGGAAATAATGAAAACGGGAAAACGAAATTAATTAAATATTTTGCAGCATTGTCGTCCCATCAAAAGAAAATATTGTCCTCAAGGTTGAAAGAAGCTTGGCAAAAATCAGCAAGGGATCAAGCCTTCCAAGCCCTTCGAGCTTGCATTTCCTTTGCCGTATCTACCCACTTCACGAGACTTGAAGGGATCTTAACTCCCTCTAGAATAGAGAAGGCAAGACCCATTATCCGGTTAGGTCCATGATAAGGATCCTTCACATATCCTTGACCTTGCTGTTCGAAGTATCGGAAGGCATTGGCTATATGATCTGCACAAGTGAGGTTAGCAGCAATCGTCTTGACTTGATGAAGGGGTCCCAGGATAGGCATTGCTTTGCCAATGAGCTGCATAAGTTAGAGAGCAAAGATAAGGATGGAACCTGTGTTGCTGGGTTTTGAGGCTTCAAGGATGCCAATGTTGGTGGCCACATTTTTCTCTTTATGGAACAAACTAGAATTTGCAGATCATTGGTCCCATTGGATCCAAGAACATTCCTCCTGTCAGAGGCCTCATATCCTTTTGAAGGATCATATATGGACTGAATAAGTGGTAAAACAAATCGGATAAAGAGCGCAATGTTTATCATTAACCTCATAGCAATGATCTCCATTATGCCTTGGCAACACATGAGCAAAGCAAGTGGTATGGTGTCTTATAAGGGGATGCTAACAAACAGTGATGATAGGAGGGTGCCTAAAAATTTGCCAATGTGACAAATGACAAATATCAACTCCAAAGTCCAAGGTGAAGTACTTCCCTTCACGCGATGAAGATTGGCCGCCAATCTGCTCACTTTACAGAAGACAGGGAGAAGCAACCTAGAAGTCAAACCTTCCAACTTCTGCACTAAAATTGACCCCAATGGTGGACCTTTTGGTAAAGATAATCCGAGCAAGAATATAGATGGTCGCTGGCCAAGACTCTCACCCCAAAGCCACACTACAAATATTACAGAAAAATCTACCACAAAATGGCCCCTTCTCATGGGTTGCCCTTCTGGAGTCAATTTGATTAAATATAGAGTGAGGGGCCTGAGGATGATGAACAATAGACCATAATATATACAAATAAGCAAGGTTTGCCCCCATCGTATGCCAGGTGGTGCAGGAGGTCCAACTTGATTTATGGCTAGCACGATTATCGTGCCGATATATCTAAATGCATCAACAATGAAGGACAAGGAGCAAGCCGAGCCAGCCACCATTGAATTACTGACACTGATTTCATGGTAGTAGCTAGTAGTGACAATGAAGAATGTCATGGAATTTAAAACCACTAATATTATGGCACCAATGTAACTGCTATCTAATCCTACATCTCCTTTGACAATACTGAAAGTAGCTAGCCCAAGTTCCAAAGAGACAAAGAAACCAGAGAGACCTATTAATATAGCCTTTCCTCCGACACGCGATCATAGTGAACTTATATCTATTTTCACTCTATATATGAATAAATGAAGCATGAACCCAAAGCTTGAGATTGTCTTCAAGAAGTATTGAGATCCAGGGGAAAATAGTTTGTCGGTATTTGGACGGTCATGAGTAACGAATGAGGGTCCAATGATGACACCAACTTTGTAAGATGATGTAACGTGAGTAGAGCCACTTTCCTTCAACACAACCACCGAAGGGCCCGAGATAAGAACCTGTAACCTCATTGAGTAAGGGGCAAAGTGGCTTCCTAATGCATTGAGAAAAATAGAGGGAATAGTTTCTAATATTGGAGGTAAGGAATTGGCCTCTGGAGTCAGAGCTACAGCCGAGGCAGAGCCTTCTTCCTTAACCATCATACATAAAACTTTTATAAAATTTTTTGTAAAAATTGTGTGAAGCCATTTCAGCAGGGGATAATTTTTATAAAGGTAATTTGGATGAACGGGCGTATTGAGAGGAAATTTCTGGCTGAATTGTTGTGGGGTTAGGTGATGGCTTGGTGAGTGGTGGACGTGGAGCTGTGTATCGACCAGCCCCAATTTTGTCCTCCACTAACTTGGCCTTGCCAATTGCTTCAGGCAACGACTCAAGGTTCAATAGCAACAGTTCTTGCAGTATATCATCGCAAAGCCTGGATATGAAGCAATTCAAAAGAGTATAAGTCATCAAACCTTACGTACGAGTGGAGTGGAACTCGAACACGACCATGTACGCAGCAACAGTGGAGTTTTAGCGGAGTTTGTACAGCATGGTCTCAGGATTCAAGTAAGAGGAAGCATCAGCACTAGCATAGAGAGCCACAAGCGTTCCAACCAGATTTCGTTTGAAAACACATACAACTTATGCAGTCTCTCCCAGGCCTCTGCCACCATTGAGTTACCAGCGTTACTACCGGCGACGCCACTCCCCGAACTTATCTGGTTCACGCTTGATTTTGTTCCCGGGAACATGTCAGTCATCTTATAGCACTCCAGATTCACTCTGACGCTCTAAGAAAGTTTCAGTCCTTTAGGCTTTGGTACAACATTTGATCTACTACTGCTATCAATGCTCGATAACTTCAGAATCTCATTTACCTTCTTAGCCGGTTCAGCACTGCCGTTGTCCTTCTTGGATTTGGACGATGATGGATGTGGAAGGATGGGTAGGGTTTGCGTCGGCGTTTGAGGACTCGCTCGGCTTGCATCCACTTTGTCTTCCACCAATTTTACCATACTGATGGCTCCTGGTAATATGAGCGGTGTGATTTGTGTGTCTGGTGGCGATGTGAGCAATAGGGGTATGGTTTGAGGTGGAGGATAAAAAGCAACGGATGGAGCAGCCACGGATGGTGAAGGGTTCGATTGGAATGGGGGGTTTGCTGACGAGCTATGCTTTCGCTCGATTCTGTTGAGTGATTGAAGGATTTTAGTAAGAGAGTGTTAGATTTGTGCGTTGATGGAAGCAATGGTGGCAGTAATTGCGTCGATGCCTGCTGTATTTTTCCAGATGGTCGTCGCGATTCCCTTCATCTCCTTCGACATCCTTGTGATGGAAACTTCGAGCGCTTATTCTTCGGTCGTCATTTCCTCTACCTTTGTCTTAATGAAAGCACCAAATGATACAAACCTCCAACTATGGTGACTTGTAAATTGAAAGGCCAAAGAGAAATTTGGAAGAGAAGCAGGGGAAGGGGAGTTTCACAAAGGAAAATAGAGGGAAAAGAGGGAGACGGAGGGGAAAGCTGACGTGAGAGAGAGGGAAATTCTAGAGAGGCAGAGGGAGATAAGGAAAGGACCGAGAGACGGAAAGAAAGTAGAGAGGGAGTAGAAGGCGTGACAATTGAGGGAAAATATCATTCTCTCCTTTCTATTAACCAGCACTGTACATATATAATAAAAGGCCAACTAACTAGGTTGAGCATAACCAATTTGGTTGGAATCCAACCGACCACCAAACCAAATAACTAACAAAAATCAATAGAAAATAAGGGAAATATATCCCATAATAGAAAATGTAGTCCATTAATGGAAACAATGAAAACGGGAAAATAGAATTAATTAAATATCCTACAACATTGTTGTCATGATTACATTTGTAACTGAAATGACTTGTTAGTGGTGCATTTAATGTTATATCATGCGGTTTTCACAATGCACGGTTTTTGTATTATCTCACAGTTAGTTATTATTACGCCTCTTTTGGATTTTAAATAGAAAGGGAGACATGTCTTCTTTTGATAATCATTGGGGAATCAGCACGCTGTTCAGATTATTATATTTTAAACTTAACGTTTTGAAGATCCATTACCATTTCAAATTCTAACGTCTTCCTTTTTTATTTATACTAGCTGCGTCTTCTTCTTGTTTTTGCTTTGAAGTGTAGACCTTCAAATTTTTTTAATCTTCTCACTTTATACTTCTCATGGCTCCATGAAATTCCTTGAAGAATACTGCCAATATTGCTTTATGTTTATCTCTATCTAATATAGTTGATTTTTATGAATTGTTCAACATTTCGATTGATATTTCTTCCGTTGTTCCATCTCTAGATAAGAGAGATTGTTTAGAGAGAGATGGTGTTATCACTATATATGAGGCTCACTTAAAGGATGGGTATTGGGTTCTTTCGCTAAAGAGTTTTTTGAAATAATTGAGCCACATGAAATTTCCATCGATCGTCTCCATCCCAATGCTATTCGGTATTTTGTGGCATTGTATGTTTTTTTCCAGCGCCAAAAGCTTTAGTTGGACATCTAGATGGTGAAAATCATTTTCCGTTTTAATTAGGAAAGTGATTGAATCTTTTTGACTTTTCGAAAGGAATTTATAATAAGTGGTGTAAACCATAATACTATAAAGAACTAGAAGGATCGATTTTTTTTATATTGAAGTTTCCAAGATTGGATTTTGTCAAATAATTGGGATAATGTAAGCCTAGTATTTCTCGTGCTTGATAATGAACTTTCCCTTACCAGTTCACGATCAGATCTGGTGAAGGAAAACGTTGTCGAGTTATGTAAAACCGACAATTTTCTCACCCATTTGGCTTTAGATGCCGCAAATTGGTATGTCACTCTTGGAGGTGATGCTATCGTTCATTTGACTCTTCGTCTTTTGAAAACGAGGAAAGGTATTATGATAGGCTCTCCATCTAAAACTCTTTTTGATTAGTCCATTAACCCTCCGATAACTTTGCCGATTTCTCTTACGGATGATGATGTTTTGAAAGCTGTTGATGAGGCTTTTGAAAACTGTGTTGTTAAAGCAAGGGCTGAGATGAGAGCTGAAGAAACTGCACGTTTATCAACTTCGACTTTTGTCTATTCTCTAGTTATGCCCTTAGAAGAGGCATCTATTGTGAATTTTGAAGAGAAAATCTCAGCTATTTTGTTAAATGAGAAGCATGACCCTTTATGCCATTTCTCATATGAAGATTTGCTGATAGTTAATGCTCCTATTATAGCTAAATATGGGATTCCAATCATAATTGACTTTCCTTCTTCTGTTGAACTAGTGTTGGGATCTTTTGTCTCTCGAGCAGTTTTAGTTGAATTAGTAAATGAATTGAATAATTTCCATATTGTGACAGAGTTTGATAGTCATTCGATATCTTCCTCTCCGAATTGTTTGGACTCTGAGGCTTCACAAGGAGCTCCAGGTTATGAGATTCTGTTGTTCCATCGGTCTTTCCCACTCCTTTGTTGGAGGTATTTGTCATCACCAAATCTTGATATAGCCGGATCTTTATTAGGTTTTGTTGCCTGAGATGGTATTCCAACCTGAGAGGTAGAATTTTGAACTTTTAATTTCAAGTTACTTATTTATCTTTGTATTGTTAATTCACTCCTTTTTCAATCTATGAATCAAGTAAGACGTAGGCTATACTATCAAGATATAGAAATTAATTGCCTACCTTAATTTTATGTTGATCTAGTTGTTATTAGGGGTCTAAAATTCAGAACTATGGTCGCTGAAGCTAAAGCGTCGTTCATTGAGAATCAGTCAATTTATCTTGAGAAAGAAGTAGCTGAATGGATAAGCAAAACTCATGATTATGTAGACCAAGCTACCATTGTTAAGGATAGGGCTATTTCTTTTGATAATAGAGCTTTTGAAGCAGAACGATGCGTTTTTATTGCTGTAATTGCTATAGAGGGACTAGAAGCGGAATGACGTATTTCTATTGCTGTAAGTGCTATAGAGGGACTGGAAGCTGATTGTGCATAGCTTAAAGAGTCATTATGGAAGAGTATCCAACCATAAGAACTTGTCACTTTATTTGATGCTTGATTTAATGAAGGTATTAAGCGTTGTAAGAAAATAGTCTCTTTAGTGGCTCTTGACTTCTTATTAGCTATTTAGATATGAGAAATTCTAGAATTACTTCAGTTTTAAGAGTAAAAAATTTTCAAGATTAATCAGATTTTTAAGCTCTGGACTCTGAATCTCAACATTAGCCATAGGGTTATCAATTAAATTTAATTCCTTAATCTGTGATTTCATGCCATAGATTCATATGAGAATAATGTAACTTGTTCTTCATTGAATATCTTCTGAATTTTTCATCTTCATGTATCCATGGTCACTTTAAATTGATGTAGATCGGAGGTCTAGCCCTCGAGTATATATCTTTGGATCTTTGGCCTTGGGGTGGCAGAATTTATTCCCAGTTAAGTCTTTAGGCTATTGCTGCTAGTGAAGAAAGGCTCTATTCCTTGACTGTTTGACTTATCGTGTGTATCCCATGGAAGGATTTATTGTCACTTATGCATAATAAGCACCATTGATGTTAATTGGTCGGGTCACTACTAATAGTCAAGTCTTGATTTACTTTAACTCACCTAATAATTGACCTCTCAAAAGGGTATTGAATGTTTGATTATCAAGCCTCGAGTCTTGTAGAATTTTAGGTGTTTAACTATTCTTAAGGTCATATGGTTTCGTTGAATCTACGCCTCAACTGCTCATTTGAGTTGGTACATTTAATAGATAAGGTGTTAAAACTAATTGTCTAACTTAAAATCAGTCTTGGTCATATTTTATCATTACTAACATACTTGCATGCAAATTTACAGAAATTAAATTAAAAGTTATTTTTGTTGATAATATGTAAAATTATTTATATCATATAAGAATTGTGAATTTTTATTTACATGATACAAGGATGGTTTTTGACCATGCTTGAGGTCATATGTTTTCATTGAACATACACCATGATCTCTTAACAAATAAGATGTCAAAACTAATTGTTTGACTTAAGGTCAATCTTAGTAGTATTTTGTCATTAATAACATGCATGCAAATTTAAAAAATTAAATATAAAATTATTTTTACGGATAATATATAAAATTGTTGGACATTGTTGTGTGCTAGATCGGGATATGAGGTTTGATAGTCTGTCCCGTATTCATTTGAATTATTATCCATATTCCAAACACACATCATTGGTATCATCTATGGGAACATAGTCAAGCCGTTCATTCCTACCCTAATTCATATCACACTCGGTTGAAAACCTCACTAACTCATGCCTTTCAATAAATCCGAAAAGTTAGTGAACACAAAAGTACATGAACAATCAAGCCAATTGCCAAAAGATGTCCCCTCTGGTGGCATTAATAAAATAATTTTATATATTATTAATAAAAATAGCTTTTAATCTAATTTCTGCAAATATACATGCATGATTGTTAGTAATGATAAAATATACCTATGATAAAATAAACCAAACAATTGGTTTTAACATCTTATCTGTTAAATGCATCGACTCAAATGAGCGGCTATTGCGTAGGTTCAGTGAAATCATATGACCTCAAATATGGTAAGACACCTAAATTTCTATAAGACTCGGGGGTTTGAGAACTAAGCGTTCAATACCCTTTAGAGAGGTCAATTATCAGGCGAGTTGAAGTCAATCAAGACTCGACTACTAACAATGACCCAATTTATTAAACATCAGGGATGCTTCGTATGCATAAGTGATGATAAACCCTTCCATGAGATACCCATGATTAGTCAAACATTCAATGATTAGGGTCCTTCCTCACCGGCAGTGATAGGTTGACTTAGTTGAGAATTAATTTGTTGTCCTATGGCTAAAGATCTATATATATATGCTCGGGGGCTAGACCCCCAATCTACATCAATTTAAAGTGACTATGGATATATAAAAACGAAAAATCCGGAGGATATTCATTGAAGAACATGTACGTTATTCTTATACGAAGCTGTGGCATGAAATTATAGATTTAGGGACTAAGTTCAATTGGTAAACCTATGGCTAATGTTCGAGATTTTTTACTCTTAAAGTTGAGTAGCTCTGGAAATTTTCACATTCAAACAGCTAATAGGGAAGTCAGGAGCCATTAAAGAGTCTATCATCGTACAAAGATCGATACCTTCATTAAATCAGGCATCAGGTAAAGGTTTAAGTTTTTCTAGTCGGATACTTTTTCTTAATGAAAACTCAAGTCGTGAACAGTTAGCTTCTAGTCCCTCTATAGTGCTTACAGTAATAGAAACACATTGTTCTACTTTAAGAGCTCTATATTTAAAAGAAGTAACCCTATCCTCAATAATGGTAACTTGACCTACATAATCATGAATTTTGTTAATTCATTCGGCTACTTCTTTTTCAAGGTAAATTGACAGATCTTCAAAGAAAAACACATCGGCTTAAGCAACAACGGCTCTGAATTACAGACCCCTAACAACAATTGGATCAATATAATATTAGAACAAGTAATCAATTTCTATATCTTAATAGTATATCCTGCGTCTTATCTGATTCACGAGATTTTTGGTTTGCAAAAAGAGTAAATCTGTAATATGAAGATAAATAAGTAATGTGAAATTAAAAATTCAAAAATCTTCCTCTTGGGTTGAAATATCCTCTTTGGCAACAAAGCCTGTTGAAGTTTCAACAGTATCAAGATTTGATGAGGATGAATGTCTCCAAAAAGGGATTGATAAGGACCAACGGAATAGGGATATCTCAACACTTGGGGCTCCTTGCGAAGACCTAGTGCCCAAACAACTTAGAGAGGAAGATATTGAGCGAATATCAGATTCTATCACAATACAGACATTGTTCAAATCATTTCTTAGTTTGGCTGAAGCAGCTTGAGAGATAGAAGATTCTAACACTGATTCAGCAAAATAAGGAAAGTTGGATATGATTAGAATTCCATATTTAGCTGTAATAGGAGCATATACTATCAGCACATCTTCATATGAGGAATGGTGCAAGGAGCCATGTTCCTCATTTGACAAAATAATTGGGATTTTCTCTTCAAAATTCAAAATAGGTGTCTCCTTTGAAAATCTAATTGGAGTAGAGACAAGGGCCTGAGTTGATAAATGTGTAGTTTTTTTTGGCTCTCATATCGGCTCTTATTTTAGCAACACAATCTTCAAAAACCTCATCGATAGCTTTGAAAACATCATTATTTATAGAAGAAATTGGCAAAGCTGTTGGACGGTTATTGGATTGATTAAAATGAGTTTTAGATGGAAAGCCTATCATAATGCCTTTCCTCCTTTTCAAAGGATGAGGAGTCAAATGAGCAATAACATCAACTCCCAAAGTGACATACATAACTCGACAGTGTTTTCATTCATTAGATCTGATTATGACTTGGTAAGGGAAATTGTTCTCAAGCACTGAACTAGAAAATACTAGGTTTATATTATCCTAGTTATATAACAAAATTCAATAATTGGAAATTTTAATGTAAAAGAATTGGTCATTCTGGTTTTTCATTAAATCAGGATTTTTACCACTTATTTTAAATTTATTTTTAGGAGTTAAAGAGATCTAATCACTTTCCTAATTAGTATGAGAAATGATTTTAATTATCTAGGCTTCCAACTTAGGCTTTGGGTTCTAGAAAAAAACATACAATGCCAATAAATATAGGATGGCATTGGGATAGAGTCAAGTGATGGGAATTTTGAGCACCTCCATTATTTCCATAAACTCACTAGCAAAAAGGAATTTGAAGCCCATCGTTCAAGTGAGCTTCATATACAGCAATAAAACTATCTCTTGGAGAACAAGCTCTCTCGTCTGGAGATGGAACAACAAAATGAGTATTAGTCAGAATGTTAAATTGATCATAAATATTGAATATATCAGATAGAGATAAATATGAAGCAATATCGGTGACATTCTTAGGGAACTTGATGGAGTCATGAGAAGTATAAAGCAAGAAGATCAAAGAAATTTGAAGGTTTACACTTTGGAGTAAAAACAAGAAGAAGATGTGGCTAGGGTTTAAATAGAAGAAACGGAGACGTTAGAATTTGGAAAGGCAATTGATCTTAGAAATGACGCATTTAAAACAGAAACGCTGATCTAAACGATGTATTAATTACCCAAAGAATATCAAGGAAGGCACGTTTCCCTCTTTATTTAAAATCCAAATGTTGCGTAATGATAACTAGTGGTGAGATGATTAAAAATGGTAAACTGTGAAAACCGTATGACATAACATTAAATGCGCTACTAATGAGTCATTTTAGTTACATATGTTATCATGACAATAATGTCATCTAATCAGTTCTTGAAATTAAGCGATTCAAAAGTCTAACTAGCCTCAAGAAACGAATCAGATAGACTCTTATAATTTAAATTTTGATTTATTTAACTAAGAGTCTCGGTTCCTCAAGAAACCAATCAGATAAGCTCTTATAATTTAAATTTTGATTTATTAAGCTAAGAGTCTCGGTTTGTCAGATGACCAAATTGTTAGATAATTCTTCAGCATATCTCAAGACAGAATTTCAATAAAAATTTTTCCATTCAGATAATTTGATTAATGTAAACTTTCTTTGGCATACAATCCCATGTAGATAAATATAATTTCAAATATGAAAGGAATAGATTAACAAACACAATTTGAATACGGAAATAGAAAATACTTCTTTTATTTATTCTTTGATGTATTCTTACACAAGACATTAAGTTGATCAACTTGAAGATAAAGAAGAAACATTAGAGAGTAAATTTCATCAGAAGCAAAAGCACGACATTCAACATGTCTCTCTAAAAGCAACTAATGCAAATGGAGAGAGAGAGAGAGAGAGAGCAGTAGCACCCCTGCCGCATGATTCCCAACAGACTGAGGGTAGGCAACTAGATGCACCATAGCGGATGCATCCTAACACATATAGTAGCTTGATAGAAGAGGAATGTATGAGTTATGATACACCTAGTGGTATAAGGCCTTAAGAGTGACTACTTAGATGAAAATTAGTTCGGATTTTGATGTTGTGTAAAAGAGGGAAACCAAGATGTTTTTCCCTATAAAAGAAGGTAATCAAGATAGATCTCATTGATACCCTGAAGAAATGCAATGGCATTAAGATGACTCTTTTCTCTCCAATCCATCAAAACTGAATAGCTTACAAAATATAAATAACTCTATCAGATTTGAAACTTGGAATCAGGATGAAAATAGAATAAGAGTAGTTCTTTTTATAGCAAAAAATAAGCTTTAAAATGAAACATTTTTGAGTGAAGAAAGGCAGTCAAATAGTAAAAAAAGTTTGTCGAATTACATGAAAGCAAGCTTTGATTGACATGATTAGACAGAAATAAACTAGCACTAGTTATGATTCCATTGGGAAGAAATGTTTGGACATCATTCAAGATGGAATAATCTGATTATTTCTTAAACATAGTTGGAGCCTGAATTCAACCTCTAAATATGGGAGGCTAATGTTGGGTGTTGCCTAAAATAAGGCTAACCTGAATAGTTAATAAAATGAGCCTATGAATAATACATTCTAGAAGCGGAATGAATCAGCTAGTTTATTAGACCCAAGTCCAAATAATAAAATTCAGCCATGATCAGAAGGATATTGACAGAAGGATCTCTCATTTAGAGTATATTAGATGGTTAAATTACTCAGTTCTCAACTGGCATAACCACTTAGTTTGTGGTAAATTATTTTTTTTCAAGAAAACCGCCATTGACTGGCAATAAGGCTATAAATAACTCATTTCCCCTAAAAATGTTGAGAAGTCGCTAAAAAATAAGTACAGACCTTTAGCCCTCTTATCACTTGATCATCCGCAAATTATGGAGCCTAGTTTTCCATCTTTCATTTGAATTATTATCCAGATTCCAGGTACGTATTACATATATTCAAATTTGTTATTCAAATACCTACCTTTGCATTTCGCAATATGATATGTTCTTCTAACCACTATCCACACAAACAAAATTTAGCAGCATGGAAAGTTTTCTGAGCTTGAATGTCAGAAATTTTGCTCCTGGTGTTCACAAAAGAAAAAAATATAGTAAATCATATAACAAACAATTTAAATTCCCTTGTTTATATCGGTGGCTCATATTATGCTTACTTTGATGTGTTCTTCATGGAAGAGGAGTTGTGCCATTGAGGGTTCAACCATCAGTGTATAAGATCCAATTTTGAATTCCATGTCTCTCCTCCACAGTCCTTTCATTTTGATAACTGCCCTTGTGCAATTTAATTATCTATTTTTGGAAATAAATTTGGCTTTGTCCTTTTTGGTTTTTTTTTTTTTGTTTTTTTATCATGAATCAGAATTCTCAAGGTTTTCTGTTGTGAACTTTTTCAGCTATTCAGGGCTCCAATCTGGGTTGGAATATGCTTCTGAAGATATTGGGAAACTAAGAATTCAAGATGTTGGAGAAGGCAGTGTAAAGATCAGGTGTGTTTTCTTAACATCAGTATTATTTGTGGATAGTTATTAGAATGTTTTGTGTAATGTAAATGTCATTGGTGTCTTATTTCCTCTAGCTACTGATGCTTTCCTTACAGCTGTTTTGCAGGTTATATGAAGGAAGAATAGCACAAGGCCCACTAAAGGGTACTTCCATAATTTTTAAGGTGGTATTATGTTGATGCTTATGTTCATCCTCTTGGCGTCTTGATTAATCTGTGACTTGTAGCTTTCTTTGTTATCATGCAATCATTTTATGGATTTGCATATTTTTTCAACATTTAATGCTTCTTAGGTGATTGTTTTCCCATTCTAATGAACAAGAAGTTCTTTCTGAAAAATCCCTTGGATTTTTTGTCAAATTCTTTTTCATGATTGACTTTGAAAGAGGGTAATGTTTACTAAAAGTCTGAAAGCCCTTTCCTTCTATCCTAAAAATCTTTTGGTCATTGAGCATTGAAGCATAAACATATGGTGATGGGATCATTGCCTGCTGAATTTAATTATCTTTCATGGAGCATGTAATCCAGTAGAATATGTAAAATGTGTGTACATATGCTTTCTCAACTACAGATAAATGCTGAATGAGGACCCGTTTTCTCTGTTGATTCTCCTTATAAAATTATTTAGGTCTATCCTGGACAAAGAGTTGGTAGTTTGGAGGCTGATATGATGGCTGCGAATGAGCTGAGAGCACATGCTTTCCTGCAAGTAGGATGAGTTGCCTGTTTAATTGTGAAAGATGATTAAATCTTATGAACTTCTTCCTCGCCCTATATTTTGTTACTATCCTGCTAAATTAATGTTTATTGCATATTCTCTTCAGAGTTGTTCAAAAGATTTGTGTCAGAATCTCCAGATACTCTTAGGTGGATTTGAGACAAAAAGTGGTGAGCAGGTCTGTTTTACAAATTTTTTGGAATGTTTCCATTTTTTTGTTATTACATTTTTTAATGCTTGTGTTCCTTACAGTGGCTTGCCTTTCGCAATGATGGGATATATAGTGCAGCAGATTATGCAAAAATTGCAGGTGAAAAGATGACAAACGATCGTGCTCCAGGGGAACAGAGATTTTGGAATCCCTTTCAAGAAGAGCAAACAATTAAGCGTAGAAGACATTTTGTGATTAAGTTGCTCCAAGGCATTATGAATGGTCTAGTCTACATGCATGATCATGACAGACTGCATCAGAGTCTTGGACCAGCATCTGTTGTTCTCAAGTATGCTATCTCAACGATGGATTCTGTTTCAGAACTACATTGAGTAATTGCTATATCTTATTCATTTTGAAATCTTGTGTGTAATAAGAATCTGCCTCCTTTCTCTGTTTGCAGTACAATAGCAGAGAAAGATGCTGATTACTTGATTCCACGACTCCGAGATCTTGCCTTCTCTGTTGATATAGGGTTTGTATGCAATTACATAATCTACAATTGCTGTTGAAACAGTGAACTTTCTTAATTTTCCAAACAGCTTGATGCATTGAGACTCTTGACAGGTTTTATATTAGTCCTTTTGATTATCTCTATGTAATGCTGCTGTGATTCTTTTTGTGATATTGCAATGCTATAAATCCAAGAAAGCAGGGTGTGCATAGAATCCATTGTTCTACTCCCCTTGTGAAGAGCATAATTTGATCCTAGTTAAGTGACTCTTGTTTTTTTTTTTTTTTTTTTGAGTCAGCCCAAACTAAGTCAAGCCCAAGCCCATCCCCATCCCCATAGACATTGATCTGCCGATGCATGGTAATATTCACTGTGGTAATATGGTGTAAGAATTGTAAAATTTGTGCAAAAAGAATTATTCTTTAGAAATTCAGAATTTTCTGTGTTGAGTGATAGATATGAACCCCAATTAAGGAACTAGGACTATTCTGATTTTATGCTGTTTGGTGGGGGGAGAGGGGAAGGGGGTCTATTCTTAGCTATCTT
Source organism: Nepenthes alata (assembly GCA_028571085.2). Taxonomy (NCBI): domain Eukaryota; kingdom Viridiplantae; phylum Streptophyta; class Magnoliopsida; order Caryophyllales; family Nepenthaceae; genus Nepenthes; species Nepenthes alata. Next base: position 18,109 of record JAOVVI020001605.1, read on the forward strand.
ATTGACTGTAGAAAGAGACTTCACCATTGAGATATTTCCTGTTGGAATTTTTTTTTCACTTTTTCCTTTTTGCTAGGTTTTCACGTAGGGGCATCAAGGTTAGCTTGAGTTAACCTGGGAAATGGCTTAAGTGCCCACCAGTTCGCCTTCCCATCTTCCATATAAACAAAAATAAAAACTTTTTGTGTTGCCTTCTGATGGAAACAATTACCGAGTCTAACTACTAGAAGCTGCTGTTGTCACACAACTTGAATGTAGCCTTGGATGTGGAAGATTGTTGGTGATTATGTCTATAGTACTGGACTGGATTACTTTGTCAAAACAACCGGAGGCCCTGGGCAGCTTGGCCTGCATCAGGAGACACAATACATTGAACCTAATGACCCCGGTAGACCTACTGTAGCATCTTTAGTCCTTCTAGAAAGCTCTGCCAAGCTTCAATAAAAGGAAAAAAGCAAAACTAGGACTCAGCTGAGAATATTCCTTTAAACAGTTATCGTCTTTACTTGAAGAGCATGACCATGGGTTACCAGAAGCAAAAAACGGAGGGCCCAAATGATATCAGGGGCATTTTTTAAGTGCTAGCTAATCCTAGTCTACCAGCTAAAAATTTGAAATCATGGCATATGAAATTTAATATTTCTGGTTAGAGATGACGATACAGAATGTGCTTTTGATCCTTTTTCCCATGTAGGGCTTTTAATCTTTGGTTGTATAGTATATGAAAGAAGGAAAAAAAAAACCATTCAGATTTTGAAGCTGTTACAAGTTTAGGAGGCTCTACAATTTAGACTGGAAGCAATTCAGAATATCCTATAGCATGGGTTCCCAGGTATTCATCATTGGAAGAAGGTCCTGGAACTTTGGCAGAAGGACTTTGGAGGCGGGCAGCTGCTGCTGGTGCTTTTAATCCAATCCAGAAAAAAGCCTTCGGGATTGCAGATGACATGTAAGTTGAGAAAGAGAATCATATGGTATTCTGTTTTTGTTTTAGTTTAGTTTCAAAATGGAAACGGTATATGATTTTGTGTTTTCATGTCCAATTTTAATGCAGATATGAAGCAGGTCTCCTTTTTTCATACTTGGCTTTTGTTCCCTTTTGTGAATCAGGCATCATGGATAGCATTTCTTTACAAGTAAGCTATACTTGTACCATGGCGTTTTCCCATTGATGGCTCACCAAATTTATTTTTGAAGATATACTATGCATGTAGGAATAGTCACTCATGCATATGTTCAATGAAACTGCAGAGGCTGCTAGAAAGCACCTTCCAACTTGATCTCCAAGCTACCAGAGAGTAAGAACTATAAATATTATCTGTACCACAGTTCACCTATTGGAAACCGGATATTGCTTCAAAATTTCATGTTTGGTTAAAAGCATGTTCTTTTGGATTTAGTCTATGTTCAGCCTACTGTCTTTTGGATTGATGTGGTGTTCTTCCTCTCTTCTGTCTAATGTTGGATGTTATGGTTTATCAAGGTAGTTTTCACAGCCTCTACTTCGTGTCAAGGAGATAAAGCTGTTACATTTCCTATCGCAGTTGACTTTCTGTAGAGACCCACATTAACAAATCCAATATCAACAACATCTGCAAAGCTATAAGTCTCACAAATATTGAACCAAGAAATGAAATAAACAAGGGTCTCACTACCTGCTGCTATTGTAAATCCTCTTAGACTATTATATTTTGTTACCGGGCTTGTCACAGATAGTCCATCAGCTCCCGTCCAGAGGCGAAGCACCCGCACAGTCCGTCCAACCCAACGATTTCATGATTTCGTCTAAGGATTTCTACACTACACATAGGAAAGATATATTTTGCATTCATCTACCCCATACACTACACATAGGAAAGATCTAATTTACTTCTTGCACATGTTAGCTTAAATTTTTTACATTAGGCGAACCGGTCATCTTCTGGTTGCTGTGCTCCGTAACCGGATGAGCCGGTCTTCCTTTTTTGGTTTCTACTTACTGTACTGTGCCAGAGAAAAGGAAATCAAGAGATATTTTCTGTCCTTCTTCCTGACTCTCGTCTCTCCTCTATCACTCTCTCTCCCTCTTCCCTTTTTCTGTTCCTTTATCTCCCTTTTCATTTCTCCTTTTTTCTTACTCAGATTTGGATTTTCTCCTTCTGCAAACTTCAGATCTGAGCAGGCTTGTTACTGGAACGGCGTTGTGCATCATATAACATTTATTATAATTTAAAATAATATGAAAATTAAATTGAACCATATAAGAAAAAAACAGATATTATAACGAAACAAAATTTCCAATTATACCGAAATACTTTATGGTTGTGAATGAAAGGAAATAAGAGTGCATGGAAAACTATAAGAAATAATTATTATTCAAAAATAAGATAAAAATAAATATTATAACGTATAATTTATATGAAAAATTATTATAAAAAATAAGATAAGAATACAATGACAATGAATTAAAGATGGATGTCGTGGCCAGTAGGGGGCAGAAGTGGGTCTGATTTGTAATTAACATTCATACTTGTTTGTCGATAGTATTAATTTTAAGTGGTCATTTAGCAATCAAATGAGGTAATGAAAATAAATTAAGAATAAATGCCATCACTAATATATATTCTCATTTAATTCCTCTCAACTAAACATATTGAATAGGTTTAATGTAAAAAAAAAAAAAATCTCGCTGCTAAAGTAACATTGAGAATATATTTCTTCATATTTTATTTACATTTTGTAATATTTATATATTGGGATCATATAAGATCTGATCTAAGGAAGATAGTGACGAGATCAAAACCCCACATCCGATAGGCCAACTCATGAGGTTCCTCACCCAAGAGGAATTACTTGCTCAATTAGTCTGTTCTTTCTATTAAATTGGCCTTGTTGATTATGTTACGAAGTCGAAGATCCCAGATGTGAGTTCTTGACACATAAAACGACATATTAGCGATGCCCGACGGACAAGAACCATAGTACATACGTGTTGGCAGGAAGCATTCATTCTATCGTAGAAGAATGCACTTATAGCCTTAAAAATGTGGAACTCATTTATACGTGTTGACGAGAACTCTTTTCGAGTGGCTGGCTTGATTCGAGTGGCTATAACATAACAAAAATTCTATAACGGTTATTATAAGTATTACATAGAATTCGCATTGTCATGTAGTTATAAGAAATAATCACTCCAACTGACTTAACCCTTTGACCCAGCCTCGTTTAGTAGTTTGGCTCTTTCATCGTGCATGAAATAGTAGTCGTGCAGTTCGATTCTTAGAATTAGGTAATTCTTTACTGCTCTTTTATCGGTTCAAGCCAATATCAAATTTAAGTATCAAATATATTTTTTTAAAAATATAACTTAAGATTATTCAGTAAAATTATTTATTGTCAGTGAGATAAAATAATGAATCAAGCTTTTTTTCGGGTCATTTCTATTCTAAGTAATGCCCCGATTCGGGTACCATTAATACAAAGGGCAATATAATTGATCAATATATCATAATTAACATGTAATGGACCAAATATAATTATATGATGCAAGAACATGCCCCACAGTGAATGCACTTTCTAGGTCATGTTTTATTTCCAAGAGAGTGGTGGCAATGGTCTTAGCAGTGGCAAATATCCAGAGCCGCCGGGCCAGCACTGCAGATGTTGGGTCGGGCGTGGGTGTTTTCAGGTGGCAGTGATGTTGGTGGCGCGAGGATAGCAGGGCAGTGGGGTGGAGAAATAGGCTGTGGCAAGGGTGATTGTGGTAGTAGCGTAATGGTGGGCATGGTAGTGGAGCTCATGCAGAGGTGGTGGCAACCACCGCAGGGCGGCAGCAATGGCAATGACTGACTCATAAAAATGACTATCAACAAAGCCTTAGCCTCTTCGGCAAGATTGTTTTACTCACTCTCATCGGGTTTGTGTTGGTGAAATTTGAAACTTGGGTTTACGTAACAACCAAGGCAAACTATATAAATAGTAATTTAAACATAATATAAACTTAATATTTATGTATCATTTTATATAATATATATTATGATATTAGAATGATACCTGTTTCTTAAATTATTTAACCTTTAGAAAACTTCAAAAATTTCAACTACCTTACCTTATAAATTTAAAACTTAAAATATTTATATTATCATTTGAAAATTAAAAATAGTTTTTAAAAGTTTTTTATAAACTATATTATATTTAATAAATTATAAATTTAAATATTTACCAGTAAAAAAATGATTATGCGTCCCAAAATTTGGGTTATCATAAGAATTATGGACTCATTTGATCTTCCTTGATGGGTCGAGTCGAAGCGAGTTTGGTTTTGTAACTTTAAACCCGGATACTGTACATTATAATAACAAACAAGAGGTCAGAGGATGACGAAAATTCGTTCCTCGGTATATCCTCCGATACTCATATTAGAAATCTTTCTACAACGAGAGAAATATGAAGGAATACAAGATATATAAGTGTAGATACATGCAATGGAGGATTGAGTGTTTGAGTACGCTTGATCAGAGAGCGGCTTGGTGATGGAAGATTAGGTTCCAGTAGTACGTTCCGTAGAAAAGCGACTTAGAGATGAATGATTAGGTTTCGACGGTTCGCTCGGCAGGGAAAAGTTTAGAGATTGAGGATTAAGCTTAGTTGAGTACGCTTGGTAAGGGGCGGTGGAAGACTAAGCTCCTATAGATGCACTCGACTAGGGAGCGATTTAGAGAGATAGATGACTAAACTTCATCAAGTGCTCCCGACCAAATGACAATTTTAAGAGATAAAGGACTGAACTCCTGTAAATGTGCTCAACCAGGGGGTAGTTTAGAAAGATGGAGGACTAAATTTTAATAGTACGCTCTATAGTGGGGCGGCTTAGAGAGATGGAGATTGAATTTTACTGAGTGCACCCAATTAAGAGTGGCTTTGAGAGATGGAGGACTGAGCTCCTACAGGTATGTTCAGTCAGGGAATGGCTTAGAAGAATGGAGGAGTGAGTTCTATTGGGTGTGTCTAGCTACAGGGTGGCTTTCAGAGGTGGAGGATTAAACTGTTGAGTACGCTCGGTTGAGGGCGGCTTTGCGAGATAAAGGATTGAGCTCTTGCTGAATGCGTCCGATCAAGGCGCGACTTTGAGAGATAAAGGATTGGACTCCTACTAAGTGCATCTCACCAAGGACAGCTTAGAGAGATGAAAGACTAAACTTCACAGAGTACGCCTGACCAAGAGGCAGCCTTGAAAGGTGAAGAATTGGGTTCCTAATGGGTGAGCCCAACTAAGAAACGATTTAAAGATGGAGAGAATTCTACACTCGTCGAGGAGTTGCTGGTTGTTGAATGCACTCATAGGTGGGTGGTTAACATGTTCAGGAAAAGATTTCTGAACATTGATGATGAGAGAAAAAGATGCTCAGCCGTCTCCACTTTCTAAGTTTAGTTCTAGCAATCCAAATTTGATTTATTGTTGTTCTAAATTTGAATTTAAGAAAGATTTTAATGGAGTTTAAACTTAGGTATAACCTAATATTGCGTCTCGGGCCCAAGGTTGTCGCACGGATCAGGGAGTCTTTGGATTCCTAAGCACGCAGGGGCTCGAGAACAAGGATCCGATCTCCGTTCCTTAAAACCTGGACCTGCACAACACAGAAATCAAACAAGAGGTGAAGGGTCTG
>JAOVVI020001606.1:2521-23753 GCA_028571085.2 Nepenthes alata
GAGAATGGGGTAGAGTTGATCTCTTTCTGTTAATCGTTTGATTTTAGTTGGATGATATTTTTTATTTAATTTTAAAAAATATAAAAAAATGTATATATTTTTTAATTTCTGTTTTAAATTCATTTTTAATATATATATATATATATATATATCCAACGTGCAAAATGCAGCTGTTTCAGGTTCGGGATTCATCGCACGAGACTTGACCATAGAGAACACGGCCGGACCCCAAAAGCTACAGGCAGTCGCATTCAGATCGGACTCAGACTTATCGGCCCTATACCGCTGCGCCTTCAGGGGCTACCAAGACACGCTCTACACCCACACCAACCGCCAATTCTACCGCGAATGCACCATCACCGGCACCGTCGACTTCATGTTCGGGAACGCCGTCGCCGTCTTCCAAAGCTGCCAGATCCTGGCCAGGAAAGGACTCCCGAACCAGAAGAACACAGTCACCGCCCAGGGTCGCAAGGAGCAAGAAGACGTCTCCGGATTCTCCGTTCAGTTCTGCAATATAACGGCGGATTCGGACCTTCTACAGGGGCCGGCTAACTTCACGTACACCTACCTTGGCCGGCCATGGAAGCAGTACTCGAGGACCATCTTCATGCAGTCGTACATCGGCGCCTTAGTGAGGCCGGAAGGGTGGCTTGAGTGGAGTGAGGGCATGTTTCTCGATACGTTGTTCTATGCGGAGTACATGAATTTTGGGCCTGGGGCTGCCGTCGGATCCAGGGTTCAGTGGCCTGGGTACCATGTTTTCAATGGTTCAGATCAAGCGATCAAGTTTACCGTTGCCGAGTTTATTGACGGAAACTCGTGGCTCCCACAAACTGGGGTTACTTTTAGTGCTGGATTAGAAGCTTAGGAATCTTCTATATAAGTTACTTGCCCTTAAATTTCTTTTCTTATTTAATTTAATAATCATCGTAATAAAAGCCCACAAGGTTTAGTATATTTGAAATTTTGTAAGATATTCAAATGATTTTCAAAAGGTATTTAGAATATTTCTAAATAATATGATATAATATTTATTTATTTATTTATTATTTATGGGTCTAAATAAATGATTAGATTAAGGAGTCATTAAATGTATGTCTATCTGAAAATCTAAATTAGTTGTAAATTGTTCAAAATAGTCATTGTCTCTGGTTTCCGGGGCCAACCAACTTTCGAATTTTCAATAATGACAGCTGATCAATTTTGTAGAGAAACCCTAAAGCTTCTCCAGTCCATACGCCTTTTGTCACCATGAATAAGCAACAGAGAGTGTTTTTTTTTCTAAAAAAAGAAATGACAGAAGAACACAACGACTAAATTAAGAGTGATTCATCTGGAAAACCGGAATAAAAAGCGATGGTTGGGAGGAGGCAGAAGAGAGAGAGAGAAGCAGAAACACAAACCTTCCTTAGGAGGAGCTAGGGAGGCTAAGTCATTAAGGCAGACGGGCCTCTTTCTCTCTGCACCTCAAAGAAGAAGAAGAAGAGTCAAAGTTAATAAAAAACAATGGCTTTTGAAGAATTTGGCCAACTATCGAAACGTCGAAGAGCCGAACGGGAAGAAAAGGCGAAAAAGAAGGTTATTATCACATTTGTTTCCTCTATCCTTGTCCTCTGCTTAATTGTAGCGGGAGCCTTCGCTTTCTTGCATTTTAACCATCACTCATCAGCCACAAAAAACGATGAAGCTAATCCACCTCCCACCACAAATTCAGCCAGTCGAATGCTTCAAATGTTCTGTTCTCCAACTGATTACAAGAAAAAATGCGAAGAAACCATCTCGAAGGTCGTGAACTCGTCCTCGGCTTCCGAAATCCAACCCAAAGCCGTAGTCAAGGCAGCCATCTCGGCAGCCTCGGAAGAACTGAGCAAGGCGGCTAAAAAGGTAGACAAATTCGAGTTTAAGAAACCGGAAGAGAGAGCTGCCTACGACGACTGCAAGAAGCTCTTTGAGGATGCCACCGAGGAATTGCGGTCGTCGATTTCCCACGCCGACAGGCCCGATGGGAGCAAAAACGGCGTCCAAGCGAGAGTTCACGACCTAAGAACTTGGTTGAGCGCTGTGATATCTTATCAAGAAACTTGCGTCGATGGCTTTCCCGACGGAGAACTCAAGGCACAGATGCGTGGAGCCTTGAATTCTACCAAGGAATTGGTTAGCAACTCCCTCGCCATTGTTTCTATGCTATCGTCGTTTCTTTCGCAGTTCGACATGCATGGAGTCACCCGGCAGCTTCTATCGAAGGACTCCGACAACGGGCTTGCTGTGGGCAAAGACGGGCTTCCTCGATGGGTAGGACACGATGAGCGAAAGCTTCTGACAAAACTAACGAACCGTCTAATTCCTAATATTACGGTTGCCAAAGATGGCAGCGGCAATTTCACCTCAATAAACGATGCATTGGCTGCCATACCTGAAAAGCGCCTTGGGAGGTATGCCAGTGTCTTCATCATAAGATGTAGTTATTGTCTCTGAAAATTCTTAAGTGTTTGGATCTCTGTTAAGAGTGTTTCTGTGCCGCCAAGAATCGTTGTGAATTATGAGGTTAATAATGCAGGTACTTCATTTATGTCAAACAAGGAATTTATGAGGAGTATGTGATCGTGAGTAAGGCGATGGTGAATATTACCATGTATGGCGATGGATCGCAGAAGACTGTCGTCACAGGGAATAAAAATTTTGTAGATGGAGTCAGAACTTTCGAGACTGCGACCTTTGGTATGTGACTTCAACCTCCCTTGTTTTGCAGAATTCAAAGACATGCAAATTCATGCGGAGCACACAAAATTAACGTCGTTGAGAGTTTAGGGTTAAGGAGTAACGAAATTGCATGAAATTCATCGCAGTTCAACTTGTTCCCGGCATGCATGGACGAAAGAGAACTACAACTCTGAAAATTATGAAGAAAGTAGACTGCTGAGATTTGATCAGAGTGGAATAAATCCAAACACATGATTTAATGTCAACTATTAAATTCATAAATAAATATAAAAAATATAATAATATATAATATTTTTAATATACATTTTTTTTAAATTAATTAAAAAATTATTAAATAAATTTTAAATAAATTAACTATAAAATAATAATAATTTAGGTTATTTTATTTGAGCCTTATCACGTCGTCGTTGTATTTAGGGGTACTATACATGTTTTTTTAGCCGTCAAATTGGACACAATAAATGGCCACGATCTTATCAATCTGGATTTAATCTTGTATATTTGATAAAATTTAAAATCTAACGACCGCAGTTAAATATCGACGTAAAAATGTGTGGACCGTTGGATGAGAATCCGACGGCCCAAACTGAGATCTGGATGGCCCCAGAATCCCACTTTAATGCCATAGATGTAAACCATAAAAACATTGAATGAGCTCTGCTTAAAATTTAATATAAAAAGTGTCCTATATTGAATTATCCATTGGTATTTACATTCGTATGTCAGTAAAGAGCACGACGGTCTTGATTATTTCCATATGATTCATATGTCGTTGATGAATAGATGCACTTTTTCTGTATTAAAATATTTCTCGATCGACAATGGTGATCAGCGGCATTGGGGGAGGGATTCGTGGCCATGTCCATGGGATTCAGGAACACAGCGGGCCCGGAGAAGCACCAAGCAGTCGCCCTCCGCGTCCAAGCCGACAAATCAATCTTCCTCAACTGCCGCATGGAGGCGTACCAGGACACCCTCTATGCGCAGACGCACCGCCAGTTATATCGCAGCTGCGTCATCACCGGCACCGTCGACTTCATCTTTGGGGACGCCGCCTCCCTATTCCAGAACTGCCTGATCCTCGTCAGGAAGCCCCTTGACAACCAGCAGAACATCGTCACCGCCCAAGGGAGGGTCGATCGCCACGAGAACACCGGCATCGTCCTCCAAAACTGCAGGATACTGCCGCACGAGGAGTTGGAGCCGGAGAAAAGCAAGTTCAAGACCTACCTAGGAAGGCCGTGGAAGGAGTTCTCCAGGACGATCGTAATGCAGTCGACTATCGGCGACCTCATCCAGCCGGAAGGTTGGCTACCGTGGGCCGGAGACTTCGCCCTCAAGACCCTGTACTATGCAGAGTTCAACAACCGGGGACCCGGGGCGGCAGTTTCCGGAAGGGTGAAGTGGCCTGGGTATAAGAAGTCTATCAGCAAGCAGGAGGCGGATGAGTACACCGTCGCCCCTTTCTTGCAGGGGAGCTGGATCAATGCCGCTGGTCTTCCTCTGCAGATAAAAGTATAATTGATGATCATCATCATTTCATTTCCTGTACACGAAAATACCTTTTTTGGGGAGGGTTTGAGGAAAACTTCAGAACCTCTTCTGCTAATGCGACGACGGATTATTTAACTCGAGCAGATATTTTCATTTTCAATGAAATTTAGAGGAATTTTGGATGGGGTCAGTGGCTCCAGTGTGTGATTGTGCTCTGCGTTCAAATCCTTACGTTATTAGCAAATAAATGTTTGATTATTACTCAATCACTTTCGTCGAAGATGGGAAAGTGAAGGAACTTCTGCTGACCTTAAATAAAAGCCGTTGGACTTCGCTCCATTTTTAAATTTCAACTTCCTAAATGTACCAGATATAATAGATGGCTTAACATAGCAAGTTGAAGAGGAGTCATCAAACAGCACCCCCGAGCATCACAAAGATGTATCCATCCCTCTTGACTACATGTCAACCATGGCACACATTTACATATATTACAGAAAACAAAGAAAACCAGTAGCGAATTCACTTTTACACTCCAATTGCTTTTCTCATAATCAGTGTTGTTAAATAGTTTTTGTTTCCAAATCCATCACAATTATCAGCAAATACTCTAATCTGCTCTGCCAACATGATCAAATAATAGAGAAACGACCATCAACACTTACTTGAAAGACTGTCGCCTGATCAATGCAAAAATAAAACATAAAATTGCTGAACAATTTTATCAGCAGATTGATCAGGTTTTAGCTGACTGCTTCAAAAAGGGAAGAACAAAAGCCCCTTTTTGGCGGGGTGGAAGAGGGGTTCCATTGATCCGACAACATTGATCTGCTGTGCTGAGCAGATATTTCCCATGTAGACCTCTCTTGCTAATTCCGTAGCCAACAGCATAGCGGCTTCCGGCAAAATTATATTTAACCAGAATATCACACATTGTCATTAGACTCCTCCGCCTCCCCATTCCCGAACAGCAACATCATCATCATTACTGAGAAACTCAATAAAGCTTCTAACTGTCCACCATCACACTTCTCCGGGATTGGCAGTGTCACTCACTGCCAGAATAGATCTGTTGTCGGCAACAATTCCATCCACATCTAACCCCATTGCTTTTCTCCCTGTAAATGTTTGCCCATCAGCAGAGCCATCTGCATCGGCTGCTTCTAGGACCGCATTCTCTGCATTGGCAACCACCACATCTGTGCAATCTGCAACACATGGATCCTCTGCAACTTCAATATTTGACATCTTTTGGCCTTCCACTCCACTGATACTGTGTTTACAGTTCTCATCAGCATTCCACGCCTCACAGATAACAGTGGCGTCATCTCTCTCTGACAATACTACATCCTGTGCCTGAATGACAGCAGGAGTGCTCCAGGACCAGGAATCGTCCGCATCAATATCCATATCATGTTTTGGGCTTGGTTTATCCTGTACTTCAACAGAATCGACAAAGTGGGGTGGGATTTCTTCTCGAGAGGAATCCACTTCCATAGAGCTCACAGCCTGATTTTCTGCAGCCTGAGAAGACTCCAGGGCATGATTCATTGCTTCAATTTCTTCCCACCTTCGAGCTTGGATTCTGTACTCATCCATGAGTTGTCGGGTCCTTTCCAGCTCTGCAAGAAGATCACCATAGCGTTTTTGTAAAGTTTTCTCAAGCTCTTTCTGCTTCTGGACTTGTTCCCAGAGGTCGTTGATCCTAAACGATGCTGCCAATTTCTCTTGCTTCTGTAGCATGAGGAAGCAATTCAATTCGATTCCAACAGTGCCCATCTGCTTGAAAGTTGCCTCAATTTGAGTCCACAGTTTCCCAGCACGCATCTAAAATTACAAAGATGCTGTCACAATTAGAACAGATGTAAATTCAACCATAACGTGGTGGAGCGCTAGAACAAGTGGGGAATATCAAACAACGGGTAAATTTTCACTGAGTTCCAAGACGTGATCTATGTACCCTAAACAGAAAGCTCACCCGGAGGGGGCCTACAGGCTAGCCACGGCACTACAAATTGGCTAGAAATCAGAAATCTCATGGCACCTTGGCGTCACGGAAACTAGGTAGCTAAAGGGAAGGAAGGGAGAGAGTGACAGAAAGTGATTTTGGTAACGATCTACCATTAAAGGTTTCTTGGGCTGCATGCAACACCCAGGCTGACACCACTACAATGGTCCACCAGAGCAGCCTTGATGGTAACAAGCCAACAAGAAAAGAAGGATCACTGTGGTTTCTTGGAATAGGGGGATGGCAGAAAGGAGTAGAAGAGACAAACTGTAAGGATGAATTGGTTCCGAGACAAAGGGAGGAAAAATAAGTGTTCATAAAAAATGATAAGTACAATCTCTTCAAATGGCTTTTTATTAGGAAGCTCTCTTTTAGCTACAACAACTCCCTTCTCTTTTACACAATATGGTTTTCAGAGTGATGACGAGGCTAAACACAAGTTGAATAAAAATGGGTTCTCAGTTTCTTATATTTTACTTTTGCTTTAAATAGAGGAGGAGAAAGGTTGTATCCCCGGAAGACAGTTGTTCCTTCAAGGGTATCAGTTTTCACATGTGAAGCTGCATGGAAACCAACTTTGTGCTCGGCAAAGTGCCATAGAGTCAGTTAATTGTCTCTTTCTGCACTGTGGCATTGCCTAAACAGCTTGGATGCCAGCTTGAGCTTATGGAAGTCTAATGGGTACAAGTGGAATCAGTAAAAAATGCACTTTTGCCTGGAAGTGGTTCAACAGAAAGGTCCTTGATGAGAATTCTCTAACTCTAATACCTCTTTCTATTCTCAGGTTTAGTTGGGGTGTGAGGAATTGCATTGTTTTTAGAAGGCAGCTTTAAACATGTCTAATTTTCAGTTAGGGTGCCTCGATTTGTTTTTTGGTAGTGGGATAAAAATCGTTTTACTCTTCAGACTGCCAAAAAGATTTACACATATGCAGTTAAGGTTGTATCCTATTCTTTGGTGGCATCTCACCACAATTAGTGAAGTCATATTTTAACCAACAAAATGGAAGCAGGTACAAAGAAATTTTAAATATTTCTGAATGAAATATAAACGACATTAATCATTCATCATTTTCCATTTTGGAAGCTCAAGGCCTACGAGGCCAAGATGAAATGAAATTTTTGAAGTGTTACATTCACCTCCCAACATCCCCCCCCCAAAAAAAAGTAATTAATATATAAGAAACATCAAAATTATTTAAAAAAGAAAAGGAAATTAGTATCAACCTGGTAGCCATGGTTAAGAACCTTGATCTTCTGCTCATGACGTTGTGCCTTCTTTGTGTCATCATCCATCTTCCTTTTCATACACTCATATTCATTCTGCAGTGCTGCAAGTTTCTCCATATTTCCAGACACACTAGAGAGACCATAAGCATTGCGAGTGGGGAAGAACATCAAATCATTTAAGCACATTGTGTGAGCCTCGACAAATTCATCAAGAGATTCATCCTCATGACCCATTGCAACTTGAAGATATTGAGCTTCCTCCATTATCAAAGAATCGGCCTGGTAAAGAGAATTTCATGAATAATACTGGAAAAAGCATTATGTTGAAGGTATGACTCTCTATCAACCAGTCCACATTAAGGGGCAAGTGTTTACAAGGACTATAGATATTTTGCAACAAAAACAAGAGCAGATTTTACAAGGTTCAAGAGGATGATCAGTAGAATACGTAATTTTGCTAATCAACCTTTACACAATTTCATATATGTACCTGGGGGAACACATTTAAAATCTAACTGCGTCAGATTTACAAATATTCAGAGGGACCCTCAGGAATTCCTTCCAAAGCGTGTTGAATAATTTTTATGGTTTCCGCCATTTCACAATTCATATAAAATAACTCACAAAATGAAGATATACACCAACAGCACACTCTCCATTCTCTTGCATGTTTGAAAAAATAAGTGCTGAAAATCTTATAAAAGATACTAAACTCTAAAGGTGATGACAAACTTAAAGGTGCCAAGGTGTTATTAATTTTACTGAATTGTAAGACATATCAGAGAAGAAATGCAGATAATTTAGAGATACTGAAAGCATCAAGAGGTGCTGAAATGTAGTGGAAAGAGCACTTAGTGCTAAAATTTTAAGCATTGAAAAAAAAAATTATTAGGAGACCAATTTCACATAGGGAATATCATGTATTAGAATAGCAAAACCTAGTTAAGGGAATTTTGGTCATTATACAAAACTTGCAAATTTATCTATATACATGTACATCCTCATGACCCCTTTGGATTAGGGTTTCACCACAATTTCTCTCCGTCCTCTTAGTTAACATGGTATCAAAGCAATCAGAATTTCCAGTGCAGCTGCCACCGCCAGCAGCCCATCTCTCTGACAATCATGCATCTAGTCAAAGAGAACCAAAGCCCCATCTTGTGTTCATAAGTTGGTGCTTACTTTGCTTGCTTTTACCAATCTAGGGTTTCTTTCAAAACCCTAGATCTGGCTCGTTTCTGTGTGATTCTACAAATTTGGAAGAGCTTTGCCTCTTTTATCAGATGTTTGAAGGATGCTATTGCCTGATAAGGCTTCGCTGACAACCGATTTGCACGACACTTATAGTGTGGCGCCTTGTCACCGATAGATTTCCCTGACATCTACTTTGTGGGTTCACTGTCTCTAGTCATGTGTCGCAAATCTGATTTTGTGGCTGACTTTATTGTTCACAGCTCTATGTTCTACGGGTGCTTGAAGATTGAAGGAGGAAGGAGCCTTCGTGCTTCCTCTCTTCGAACGTTAGAGTAATTGGACCACACACTTTTGGAATCTCTTTGCATGTCTATGGGTGCTCAGCCTCTCTTTCTTCTATCTAATTCTCCTTCTATCCGATTCATAGTTCTCTGGTGTGACAGCGCATGAAAGCGACAACTAACAGGTATTCTTTCTCTAATGTTGAGTGGTGATCTATGTTTGGGCCTTCACAATATTTATTTTGGTTTATTGTCCGGTATTTTTGTTATTGGGTATGGAGATCGGAAATATATCTAGAGGGAGTGTTCCAACTCAAACAAATCAATCCAAAGTCATTGCCGATGAAACTGTTACAACCATATCTTCTTGAATTATAAATCAATGTCTGAATGGGACAAACTATCGATATTCGAGGAGAGCGTATTATTTACTATTCGAGGACTTGATAAAGATGACCATCTCACTAAAAATGCTTCAAACTCTAACATGGATCCTCTTGAGGCCCATGAAGATGCTCATCTGTACACTAAGTTGATTAATTCTGTGGACCAAAGTATAATTGTTTTGGTCACACATACTGTTACCATCAAGAAGTTGTGGGAGTATCTGCCAATTGTTTACTCTAGGAAACATAATATATCGACAGTGTTTGATGTATCTAAATCTTTCTTTTGTGTGGATTAGAATGATCAGAGTATAACTAATTATTTTACTGACTTCAACAAGTTCTACAAGGAACTGAATGTGCTTATGCCCATCACCACCAATGCGAAGCAAATGCGAGAGTAACATAAATAATAGGCTATTATGTGCTTTCTTATTAGCTTGAAACCTGACTTTGAATTTGCTCGATCCCAGATTTTACCAAGCTCAGAGATTACTTCATTATCTTATGTGTTTTCTCATATTCTACGAGTCAACAGCAAGGTTTTACCATCGGTTATTGCTAGTCCTGCCGATCAAATGGCTTTGGCAACCTAATCCTCGTTTACTAGTCGAGGTGGTCAACATGAAACGAGGTAATTAGGTGGCTATGGTAGTGACATGATTTCATCTTGGTAGAGTTAGTCACACCTAAAATAAATATTAGAAGTTATATGGGGAACCCGCTATGTCATCTACACAGTATGCTACGATCACCTCTAGAAGCAATAGTGGTACCTTATTTACTTCTCCTAACCCTTCAATGAAAGAGATTGTTACTTTATCCACATGGAACTACTCCATTTACTTGATGGAACAGCTACATCTACCACTATCCATGTTCAAGTGGGTAGCCTCGCATCTGGTTTCTTGACATCATCCCAAACTTAGATTATAGATTTTGCTATGTCTAATCATATAACAAAACCTCGGGTACATTATCCTGTTATCGATCATGTTCAACTCTGCCTGCAATTAATTTAGCTAATGACTCCTCTATGAAGGTTGCAGGCATTGGTTCTATTGCCCCAAACCTTAACATTTCATAGGTGTTACGCTTGCCTACATTTCCCTTTGATTTATTATTCATAAGCAGACTCAAGACTTAACATAATAGTTGCATAGTTTTTTCTTATATAAGTTGTACATTTCAGGATCTTACGACATGGAAGATCTTTGGTAGGGGCCATCGGGAGGCAAGAGATATATATGGGCTAGATGCAAGGCCCACTCCTACTATTTACTCAAGCGTTCTTTTTATACCTCTTTAGCTCCACTGTCAGTTGGGTCATCCTTCATTTTCAAGTTTGAAAAAGTAGTGTCGTGGTCTTAACTCTGTGACAGATTTATTTTGTGAGCATTGTCAGTTTGCTAAACATTATTAAGTGCCATATCATCTTAGAGTTGATAAACGAGCCTCTACTCCTTTTGATATAGTACATCCCTATATTTAATATTCCTATCCAATGCCATCCATAATGGACTTTTGATATCTTATTACTTTATTGTTGATTATTTTTCAACAAATTGGTCATATCTAAGGAAACATCATTCAAAATTGTTTTCCATTTTCTATATATTTTGTGTTGAAATTCAAAATCAGTTTTCTAGTTCACTGCACATTTTACGAAGTGATAATACTTGTGAATATTTGTCCACTCGGTTCATTTCATTTATGTCCTAGCATGAGATATTTCATCAATTCTCTTATACCAATACTCCACAACAAAATTGGGTGGCTGAATGCAAAAATAGACACCTTAGAAGTGGCTATAGCTCTTCTATTCCACATTAGAGTTCCAAAATATTTTTGGAGTAAAGCAATTTTAACCGCTTGTTGTCTTCTCAATCATATGCTCATGACTATGCCTCAAGGGATATCCCACATTGTATCTTATTTTCTCACGAGCCTTTACACTTAGTTGCTCTGAGTTTTTTATTGGATATGCTATGTTTGCAACATTTGCCCTCACATGACTAAACATGATGCCAAGTCATATATTTTTTTCGGATATCCTCGTACTTAAAAAGAGTATCGATGCTTCTCACCTAACTTAGGACGATTTCTTGTATCCTCTGATATATTGTTTTAGAAATCAACTCCTTTCTCTTTCCATGAGTTTGCTTCCACTCCCACATATAATGTCACCCCTCATGACAGTTTCTTGTCTATCGTGTTGCCCATCAAGTTATGTCTTCACCTCGTGCACCATATGATCTGAATATTCACACCTATATCCGTGGTCCTCGTAAGGTATTTGGGTCCTCTCCTATAGATGGGCCTGAGCCAACCCCTATAGAGTTGATCCGCTCATATCAAGTCAACGACAACTTTAGACTTTCCAATTGCGTTCAAAAAGGGTTGTCATTGCTACACTTCGTATCATTCATTTACCACTATTTGTTATACTAGTATCTCATCTTCGCTCCATGATTTTGTTTTCACCTTGGCCTCATGCTCTAAACCTCAATCAGTGCCTGAAGCAATCTCTCACCCCTGTTGGCAGACAACTATAGAGGAAGAGATGTCAACATTTGAGAAAAATCACACTTGGGATCTAGTTCTCTAACATTTTGAGAAAAAAATCCATTGGTTGTAAATTAGTATACACAGTAAAAGTTAATTTTGATGGTTCCATTGCTCAATTAAAGGCCCATTTGGTAGCTAAGTATATGCCTAGAGTGGTGTGGATTACACTAATACATTCTCTTATTGCAAAATTGACATCTATTTGCTTCCTTATAGCTTTGGCTACTATTCATCATTAGCCTTTACACTAAATAGATGTCAAGAATGTCTCCTTACATAGAGACCTTCAAGAAGAAATTTATTTTGAGCAGCCAACAAGGTTTGTTGCTTAGGAGAAATCTAGCTTCATTTACAAGTTGAAAAATACATTATATCTATTGAAACAATCTTTACAGGCTTGGTTCGACAGGTTTGGAAAAGTTGTTCTTGAGTTTGATTTCTCTTATTGTCGAAGTGATCATTCTATGTTTTATCGTCATTCCAATATTCGGTATATTCTCCTTATTGTATATGTGGATAATATTGTGATCACTAACAGTGATAAAAATGATATTGCAGACCTTACTATATTTCTTTAGTGTCGATTTTAAATCAAGAACCTTAGGTGTTTACGGTTCTTTCTCGGCATTGAGATTGTGGGGTATCATCGTGACATATTCTTCTCACAGAAAAAGTACACACTTGGTTTACTTCAAGATATAGGTATGATAGATGCAAAACCGTGTAGTGTACCTATGGATCCAAAAATGAAACTTTCATCGGACAATGGCGAAATCTTTACTGAACTAGTGAGATACCGTTATTTAGTTGAAAAACTGAATTATTTAGTAGTGACTCGACTAAACATTGCATACTCGGTAAGTGAGGTAAGTTAGTTTTTGCCCTCTCATTGTGCTCCATATTAGGAGACTATCATGCATATACTTAGTTACTTTAAAGGTTCACCAAAACGCAACCTACTTTATAATAATTACAGCTACACTTGAGTAGAAGGATTCTCTGACGCTAACTGGGCTAGGTCACCATATGAGCGCAAATCTACTACAAGATATTGTGTGTCTATTGGAAAAAATGTGGTACCATGGAAGAGCAAGAGATATAATGTAATAGATCAATCAAATGCTAAATTAGAATATCGTGCATTGACATAAGTTTACATATGAAGTGATGCAGCTCAGACAGTTACTTGAATAGCTCGGATGAAAGAATTTTGAACCATCTCAGTTTGGTGCGATAATTAGGCAACAATTCATATAACATTAAATTCGAATTTTCTTGAACGTATGAAACATATAGAGGTGGATTGTTACTTTGTTTATGAAAAACTACAACAATGCCTTATTCATATTAGACATATTAGAACTGGAAATCAAGTAGCTAATATGTTTACCGAGTCTCTAATTAGAAGTTAAGTAGAGTATATTTGTAACAAAATGGGCATAATTATTTACTATACTCCAATTTAAGGAAGAGTGTTAGCATAACAAACCCTAGCCAAGGGTCTGTCAGTCGTTAGCATAACATCCTCATGACCCTTTGGAATAGGGTTTTCACCACAATCTCTCCTTTCTCTCAGTTAACAGCATGAAACAGCATAAAAGATTGTGTAAGCTAATTGGTTCAATAACACTGTGATGCAGTTTAATATGGAATTAATAAACTGAGTAATCTGCTCTTGAACTTAAGTCAGCACCGGAACAACAGTAGGAAATTCAGCTACATTAACCTTAAATCAAAAATAGAGGAATACAATATGGGAAAAAAATCATTCAACCTTCCAATGATCGACCCAGAGACTCATTGACCAATGGAATTGGAAACCACTCAACCAATCAATCAAGGACTCTCTTAGAGATCTCAGCTCTACTAAAAGGATTTCAACTTCACTGCCTCAAATTGCTGGATTTAAAGGAGGCTGCTACGGCACATGGGAGGTGAAGGATTATTAGCCTGGGCGACCAAAGGAGCTGGAAATCAAAATTCAAACCTTGGAACTTGTCAACTGAATAAGGAATTATTTCCTTGTGCCTTCTCCCTCATTTATGGTTCTTTCATTGAGATTGATGGTTCTTTCAGTGGGTCAACAGCTGATTTGTTTGTTCTTTTAATGGGATAGGTGGATGTTTCATTGAAGGCTTCTTTAATGAAGGGGGCAAGTGGACAGCTGCATCGCACTGTTATGAATGAGACTCTATGAATAGTAGGCCAATGTAGCCATAATTTTTCAAACAAATTTTTCAGATTCGTACTTAAGCAAATGCTAATTTGACTACTTATTCATCAGGAGACTCAGAGCAATTTAATATTTAGCAGTTGATCATTGCACGCAATATAGGAGTTATCAAATTACTTCCAAGTTTTAACAGAGAAGCACCAATGCTGCAAGATCTCAATCCTGCCTAGCATCAGCATCAGCATCAGCATCCCAAAAGTTAGTTTTCCAATCCAACGACCAAATTTATGTAAATGACATTTCAGCAAATGACAAAACACTAAAAATGCACTTGATCTGCAGGTCCAAACACACACAATACTTGTTGTATGCATAGGTATACCACAAAAGAAGAGACTAGCTCATGCTGAGGACACCAGATCTGCTACAAAACTTCAGGCATGCCTAGCACAAACTAAATGTTTTTGTTATCAAACAAGAAATGCATATTCCAAAAGGAAATCAAGAGGATGCAGCCTGTATACTTCATTGAAAATATACGGCACCAAAACTGAAAAAACAACAGGCCATGGGCAACCTATCAACAGAATTTTAGCCCAACACCTCCCAGAAAGTGGAAAGGGACAGGCTAAAATGACAAATCTCAAACTAAATCCCAACAAAAGAAAGGGAAAAAGTAATAGCATATAACCAAGTTAAAAAAGTCCTCTTCTATTTAATTTCACATCAGGATTAAATTCTATGCTTGAGCCTTATCATAACCCAATTCCCAATTGAGCCCCTGTCCTTATTTTCATCATTTTAGTCCCTACTTATTTAAAATGCAAACCAGTCCTTTTAGCCAGGCAAAACCTAAATTAAACCCCAACATAACAGGGAAAAAATAGCATATAACCATGTCAATTAAGTCCTCATCTTCTTCATAGTTTCACATCAGGATTAAATTCTATGCTAGAACCTTATTATAAACCAATCCCAAATTGAGTCCCTCTCCCTATTTTCATCGTTTTAGTCCCTACTTATTTGAAGTGCAATCAAGTCCTTTTAGCCAGCCAAAATCATTCACTCACAGCACAGGATAGGCACATAAAGATGCAAAAGATTGCTTGATTTCTTAATTAAAAAAGACGGCGCAATGCATAAAGCTCACAAACCATGGGCTCTAGGCAGAGTTCAATGGATGTCGTCTTAACCCTATATTGCAAGAGGTTGTTTTCATAATGTGAACCCTTGACTTTATGTCATAACCCTGTATTGCAAGAGGTTGTTTTCATAATGTGAACCCTTAACTTTATATCATAATTGAGCAACCTTACCATTACACCAATATTCATCCTCAAGTTTTAAATTCTCTTGTGGCTATTTAAATTCATCAACAAAGGTGAATTAGCTTCTTTTCCTAGATGGCTATTTAATGTCTCAAATTTCTCATAAGATATCATGTACAAATCGCATAGACAGATGGACATCTTAAACAACCCCGAAAAAATGCAAAAAAAATGCAAATGACATTACCAAATTGTAACTTCAAACCAAATTAAACATAAAATCAGAAATTCATCTTCAACTCGATGCTGGTTGGTCTGACACCATCATTTGACAACATTGACTTGCATTTTGCACTCTCAATCTATCCCCGTGTCTCTTACAATTGGACTATCTACTCATCCCAATATGAATCAAGTAACTAACCACTGCTAATTCATTTAAACCTAACACACGTTATGCTGATTTCCACAATCCCTCAATTTCCCACTCCAACAACAATACTCCCCCACCCCAAAAGCATTCCCCGCAACATCCTCCAAAATAGCTATCCTCAGTTCCAGATAATACTAACCCAGAATAAATAGAGGAAACGAGAGGGAAGACTCCTAGTTATCTAGCAACTTGGTGTTATCATTGAACAAATATAAACAGAGAAAGTGGAAATGGTGGTGATTTTCCAAAAATGAGGCTGCAATGATCCCTTAGCGTTCAATTATGATCAAGAGTGGATATGATCTTTAGGCATGGAAATTACACAAGTTCCCTTATACCACATTTAATTTTCTGCCCATTTCAGCCTACCAAATCAAATTCATATTTTAATCAAAATTCAAAGTTCTCAACTAATTTTGATAGGGTTGATGTGCATTTCAAGTTGAGATGTGAAGTGGATGGTGCCAATGACCAATTTGAGAGGTGCTTCTACATAAGCTGAAAAAAAGGAGTCCAAGATTTGTGATTCCAATTCATTAATCTCTAGAAAACTTAGTGGTTTTTTTCTTATTTTGGCTGAAATGATGATAATCACTTTGTATCTGACATCTTATAGAAGAGTTGAAATATTATACTCATATGAACCAAAAAAAAAACTGTCTTTACACCTGGGTTTAGATAGCCATGTTAAAAAGGGCCAAGTCATCTTTTTCACAACACAAGCTCGGAAAATGACTTCATGATTGGAAGGACTTGATTGCATTTCTTTGAGAAGGTAGGAAACTTGAATAGCCAATCAAAGTAGGGACGTGAAAAGCATTCAAACCACTCACATTCCATCGAAGCCTCTTTGATTCATTTTCCTTCTTGCCCTCCTGAATAACCTTGCTTTACTCTTCAAAGGTGTGAAAACCTACAAGCCTCAGTATCAACACCTCACAACCTCCTCATCACAGCTCACTAATGAAATGTACAAAATATTATTGAAATCCTTCATTCATAAAGCATAACTGAGAATTTATCTTGATACTCCATGGACCGATCACAGTGACATTCTCAAATTTTTATAAAATTAAAATCAGCCACCTAATTTGGAACCCCAGCCTTTACATAACACACTGCTCCTCCATCTAAGACTATGAAAACCCTAACAACCTTTTGGACCCCACTGAGCAATCAAATTCACATTGCAGTTTATCAGGTAATAACCCGCTTCACTTCAAAAAATACAATACCATCACATTAATCATCTCTTTTAATCACCTTCCTCTGAAAAATGAGCCCATCCCAAACTTAACTTCCAGACATCCTCTACCAGACAACCAATAGCACCACTTCACACAATTCCCTGACACAGAGCCACCAGAACTCAATTTGACACCACATAATCTGAAGAAACATTAATCATGTACCATTCTTTTTTATAGATGTGATTATCCCAAATATCTGGCATTTCAATAACAAGGTTCTACACTGAAAACACAGACAAGTTGCAGAAACTCGAACATCATGAACAAAAAAGAACCCAAAAGGCATGCTTTGTGTACTATTGATGTACGTCAACTAAAGGGAAGTACAAGAAGAGAGATAATGCCAAGGTTAACCGAAAGAATCATAATGTGGGGGTGAACAAAAATGGCTTTGGAGAGTCCTTCACATAGACACCTTGTGTAAGGGCCAGTTTTAAATTTCATAATTTCGCTAAACATGCTAATTATGTTAAAAACTTAGAAACTAGAGGTTCAACTCGAAACATAACAATGTCCTCGGCCATTAGCGCGCAGCACTCTCGGCCATTAGCAAGTAGTGTCCTCGGCCATTGCAGCAGTGTTCTCGGCCATTTCAGCTACTTCAATAGTTCCAAAAGACCCATTCCAAAAATCCAAACTGGCCAAACCATTCCATTCTAAAAATCCATACCGGCCAAACCATTCCGGAAATCTAAACTACCCAAACCATTCCGAAAATCCAAACCAACCAAACCATTTCATTCTGGAAATCCATACAGGCCAAACCATTCCGAAAATCCAAACCGGCCAAACCATTCCGAAAATCCAAACTGGCCAAACCATTCCGAAAATCCATACCAGCCAAACCATTCCATTCCCGAAATCCATACAGGCCAAACCATTCCATTCCAGAAATCCATACAGCTCAAGTAAACCATTCCGAAAATCCATACCGACCATGTAAACCTTTCCGGAAATCCATACCGACCAAATAATCCATTCCGGCAATTTAACCAAGTAAACCATTCCGGAAATCCAAACCAGTCATTTGCCACTTTCCAAATATTCATCATTCCGGTATTTATCATTCCGGAAATCCAAACCGGTCATTTGCCACTTTCCGAATATCCATTCCGGCAGTTATCATTCTGGAAATCCAAACCGGTCATTTGCCACTTTCCGAATATTCATCATTCCAGCAATTATCATTCCAGAAATTCAAACCGGCCATTTGCCACTTTCCGAAAATTCATTCTGGCAATTATCATTCTGGAAATCCAAACCGGTCATTTGCCACTTTCCAAATATTCATCATTCCGGCAATTATCATTCCGAAAATCTAAACCGGTCATTTTTCACTTTCCGAAAATTCATTGTGGAAATCCAAACCGGCCAAATAAATCATTCCGGCAATTACAATCACATATATATATATATATTATAACATGGAAATATATTATAACCTGTAAATTTTATCTATTATAAGCTGCAATTTTTATCCATTAACTCTAATTCAGCAGTAAATTCTTGGATAGCAATTGTCACGCCACTTGAAACTCCAAAACTTAGCCTAAAGACTCAACCAAATTAGACAAGTGACTAACCACTATTAAGGACACCTAAGTCAACACGCTGGCAGCAGCTCAACTTCCCATATACGATATAAGGATACCTAAGTAAGCATGCTAGCAGAAGCTCGGCCAACGATAAACTCTATATAATGCTACATGAGACAAGGGAAGAATAAGGGGAAAATAAGAGGGAAAAAGAAGGGAAGTGAAGGGAAAAGGCAGAACTCAGCAAGTCAAGTGACCAAAGGGCAAGTCTACCTATGCCTTCCTTCCTTGTTGTGTTTCTTTAATTATTCTTTTTAATTATTGTTGTTCTAATACTTCGATTTCCTATTTTACTTATTGTCATAATATCATGAGAAAATCAGATTTAAAGAAGGAAAATGCTACTGAATCATTTGATATTAATTCTGAGATTCAGAACTGAGTATCTGACTAAATATCGAACAATAATTAAATTCGTAAAAACGTCAAGATCAAACCCTTCTTTTCAGCGTACAAAAATATTGTCAGACTCAACCATTTTACTACAAGTATGAATATTATTTTCAGAATTGTGAATATTTTACTGTAAGTATGAATATTGAATGGGAACTCTACACTATGTTAAGAAATTTGTCAAAAAGATTATTTTCTTCTAGAATGAAGAAAATTTAGTATCAGTGTTAGAAACAAATTGTAGAATTTTCATAAGAAATTTTAAAGTAAAGTAAGCAACTGGACTACGGATAGATCAACAAATAGCATATTCTGGCATGCCTTAATATATTATGGTGGAAGATCAATATCTAATAATTCAGTTAAATTCAGTATCGCTGAGGTGATTTCGGCCCCGTCTATCGAGAGACAATAGGTAATACCATCCTATCTTCAGGATATAAATAAGGAAGATAAGGCCTTTAATATATGTACAATCCATCCTGTCTTCGGGATGTAAATAAGGAAGATGTATCGCTATGTTATGCGATTTTGGCATTTGATTGTGTGAATTAACACAATCCAGATATCGATCAACCGCTCTTTTAGTTGGTAAGGCCTACTGGCCCTGATCCTTATAAAAAAATAAGAAAAGAAAAATTATCTGTAAAACTTGAAGAAAAGTACAAGAAAAGAATTGCATGTTTTACATCCTCTGCAATGATTCCTATATATGTTATGATTCTTATATATGTTATTCTATGTTAACTACGAAAGTTGCATGACAAGAAAAAAATTGCATGTTTTCTGTCCTTTGTAATGATTCCTATATATATTATGATTCCTATATATGTTATTATGTTTTAACTAAGAAAATTGCATGATCTTTGTTATATATATTGTACATTACTGAGCACTTGGCTCACTCTCTTACTGTTTTACTAACCCTTCAAATGGCCCGAACAAGTTCATACCGGACGAGGAGGAGTGAAGGAAAAAGGATATAGCAGATAATTTGAGAATATTATTTTGTAATTTATACTGGTTTATCGTGTACATAGCATGTACGTAGGAAAGAAAAGAAAAAAATATATACCTAATGTAAATCATCTGAATAAATTTTGAGATTTGTGCTTAATATCAATATATGACAACTTAATTTTGATTGACACTAGTGAGTCTTGCTACCACAAAACTTTTGTATGATTTTGGCAGGCATCTTTCCTAGTTTGGATCCTGTGTGTGATGAGATTATTATATATGCATAAAAAGATATAGGAAAAGTTTACATCCCTTATTGGTTGGTAAAAAGATAAATACGATTAAGAATAAAGCTAATGATAAATTAGTACGTGGGACGTTACACCTTGCTAAGGAATGCGCAAGTGGTATTGACCCCATGAGTGATCTACGACTTAAAAAGAGAAAGAATTAGATAACAGAGGAAAAGGAAAGGGGAAAACATAAGCATATCGAAGTATACTGATTATCGTCTTTACCCTATATTCTCACTGTTCATTGCCGAGTCTTTGTTGCCTATAAAACATACAGCCATCATTTCCAACAACAAGAAATTGGAGAACAATGGGTGACCCACCGCATGAGCTTCCCACATTGCAAGTTCTAGGATGGGTCAAATTCATACATCATTATCCCCACTTTATGGAGATGTTATTTCCATGGTTTAAACCATAGCCTCCTTGCCACAATGGAGTTACCTAAACAAAAGCACAACCTCTAAGAAATTGGGGAACAAGGCAAAAAACTACCAAGTTGGTTTTGCCACTGTAATCATACAAAAGCAAAACCATGATCTACAAGTTTTGGAATTTTCCAAAAATCTTTGACAATTACAATAGGCATGTTGTAACATTAAATTTTCTAGGGGTCTTTGGAAGCCTTAACAATCATGTGGAGTTAATTTGCAGAAATGTTTTTGCTTCCAAGTTGAGTCCTTGAAGAGAAGAGTAGTCTAATAGTACTTTTTTTTTTTGGTAGGTAGTAGTCTAATTGTAACAGCCCAGATTCTAAAATATAGAAAATCATCGAGCCAATATAATCAAGGAGTCGAGGGAAATTGAAGGATATCCGATCAATGCCAGTTGACCGGAAAATGTATTGATAAAAGTAATCCAGTCAACGCACGTTGACCGGAAAGCGTGAAGGAAAAGCGTAATCCGATCAACGCAGGTTGGCCGGAAGGCTGGAGAGGAAAACGTAATCCGGTCAACGTCTGTTGACCGGAAAGCGTGAAGGA
>JAOVVI020001607.1:0-23752 GCA_028571085.2 Nepenthes alata
GCCTCATGGCGAGGACGTTGATGTTGGGGCAGGCTCCTTGGTACCTTTTACGTCTATAGAGCGTGCGCCTGAGGGAGCTTTTGCAGCGCCTGAGAGCGAGCTGCAGGAGTCCGAGGCCCCTAGGGAGCGTGGCCCAGGACATGATCCTTTCGTCTCTAAGGTAATTCACCGCTTCTTCACTTGCTTTACTTTTTGATGCCTGTGCCTTAATAAATTTATATGTTTTACAGCTCCAGGATTTGGCCGGGAGCCTTAGCCAGCTGGTCGGGGAGTTTGCCCAGTCCCGCTCGGAGATGGACTCATTAAGGGCCGCTAGGAAAGCTGGCCAATGGGCGAAGGGAAGCTGGCTGAGGCAGAAAGGAAAGTTGCCTCCTTGGAGGATACCGTCAAGCTCCAGCAGCTTCAGTAGGTGCTTGTCCAGGATAGGGTTGTCCGTCTTGAAGAGAGGTTGAGGATGTCCGTACAGACCGCGGAGATTGCGCCTTTACTGCAAGTACTAGGACGGCATTCGCATGTGCTGCTGAGTGTTGCGATTGATCCGTCCGCGGTTTCCTGCAGCCGTTCTTGATCCGAGGAATGTCGATGCCTTACGCGCAAAAAATTTGTATGGCATTGCTGGGAGGCCATTCCCCGAGTCCTCTTTGGCAGGGCCTGAAGGCGATCCTTCTACACCCGAGCAGCCAGGTTTGACAGACTAGGCGGGGCTGTCTGGAGCTCAGGAGGTTCGAGGACAAGGGAGCCAAGAGGGGCTCTTGTGACAAATTGCCTCCTTTTCCCTTTCATTTTTTGTTATTTTTTTTAGAACATTATACAGGAGCTTTGTTTTATAAATAAAACTTACGCATTTTAAGTTGAAGCTTTGGACTTTTTTCCTGCCTATACAAGTGTTCGTTTTTTTTGTAATGCACTGCTAAGTATCTTGTCCTTAGATTTAAGCGTGAGCTTTGAAGGATTATGCTGCCTTTGGACCTCTCGGATTGCCTGGTTTTGCACGAAGTTCCTAGAGCTCGACCTTTTGGGCAACTCTGACGGAGCTGAGTTTTTAGAAAATGACCTCTAGGGCCGCTCGGATAGGATCAAGTTTTTTATAATATGACCTTTTGGGCCGCTCGGATAGGACCGGGTTTTTAGAATACGACCTCTGTGGCCCCTCGGATAGGTGCGAGTTTTTATCATACGACCTGTGGGGCCGCTCAGATAGAATCGAATTTTTTAGAATACGACCTCTGGGCCGCTCAGATAGGACCGAGTTTTTAGAATACGACCTCTGGGGCCCCTCGGATAGGATCGAGTTTTTAGAATACGACCTCTTGGGCCGGTTAGATGGGATTGATTTTTTTAGAATTCGACCTCTGGGACAGCTCGGATGGGACTGAGTTTTTAGAATATGACCTCTGGGACCGCTCGGATAGGACCGAGTTTTTAGAATACGACCTCTGAGGCCGCTCAGATAGGACCGAGTTGTTTAGAATACGACCTCTGAGGCTGCTCCGATAGGATCGAGTTTTTAGAATACGACCTCTGAGGCTGCTCGGATAGGATCGAGTTTTTAGAATACGAGGAGGGCTTACACTTTCTTCGACTTTAGGAGTAGCCTTGATCTCAGTGAGGGAGCATGAGAATGCATAATAACGAACATATTGAAAGGACCCTTTTATTCATGTAGACGTGTTTCAATGGGTGACCTCTAAGGCCATCTTAATTCTTCACGTTACATCAGTGCCTTGAGTCCTAGATAATGCATGTTTGAGCCTTAGCATCCTTCTTGCCTGCTCATGCTCTCTTTGTTGCTCCCTTATAGGTCGTGGCCTTTTGGCAGCTCTGATCTGCGCTGGCCTTTATGAAGTCGACAAGCGTAGCCCCCAGTCAATGGTCAGGCGCACTTCATGCTCATGATGGCCTTGACTTTTGAACGGCTTGACCGACCGTGTCCTGCTATTCCGGGAGCCTGCCCAGGTCTTAGCAGGAAATGGACGAGAAGGCCCTCCACTACCAGCCTTTCGACCTCTAATCATAGTGTCCTACAATCCTCGGTGTCATGGCCACGGCTGTAGTGGTAATGGCAGTACTCCCTTTGGTCACCTCCATTTGGGTTTTTTAACCCCTTAGGCCATCTCAAGAACTCCTCATTTCGGATCTGCCTCAGGACGCTGGTGAGTGACTCGCTCAGGGCAAGCGGGTCTGATGGCGTGTTTCCTCCAAGGACAATTCATTCGGGCTTGTATCGCCTGGACGGCCCTCGGGACTTCAGCTGGTTGCCAGCCTTTCTTTTTCCTTCCCTCGTCCTCGGGTCAAGATCTTCTCTTCCTTCTGACTTATTTGCTTCGTTGGTCTTGGCTCCGAAGACCGTCTTTCGGAGCCCTTTGAGCTCTCTCCTCGTTGGGGACTGGGTCATGGCCTTCTTTTTGTTGAGGTAATCCCTCAACTCGCAAGAAGTTCGCGTAGCATGCCGCTCCTCCTGGGGTGCTGCTGTCCGCAAAGTTTTGGGGCATTCCCCCCTGGATTGCTCATCCACCTTCGTGCAGAGAATTCGGACTGCTCTCGAGAGACTGTCCACCTTCTCCACCAGTTTCTGTACGTAGGCACCTGGACGACCATTTGTCGTACTGCTTAATGGGAGGCACCTGTTGAAAGGTGCCATATCTCGGGTTGACGTGCTGGCTTAGGCCCGCTTGTTCACCATTTTCGGTGTGCTGGTTGTTCTATGACGGCAGGAAGCGACAGGCTTTTTCTCTTGGCTTTCCACAGGCGGCGCCAATATTTTGTCTGAGAATTTCAGGGTCCGGTACAACATAAATATTTGATGGTGTAAAGATGTAGAGAGAGAGAGGAGAACATCGGAGTTTACGTGGAAAGCCTCCCCTTGAATGAGGAGAAAAAAACCACGACGCTCAAGGGCCTTTTAAATGCTTCACTATCGATAGAAGAGTTACAAAATACAAGTTTATGAGAGTATCTTCCCTTTCTCTTCCTAGCCTGTCTCTCTTGAAAGCTCTCTCATTTTTGAAGCTTAAGAGTCTTTTCCTTCTTGCCTGGAAAGAGGTAAAAAGGCCTCTTTCTTAGAGATTTTGCTAGGTATTTATAGAAAAAATTATGTCGTTGGGAAAAGGACACGTGGTAGCCGGCATATGGATGGGAGGCTGTCCACCTGCCCTGCATGCTGCGTCAGGCGCGCCTGTCACCTGCCCTGCTGGTGCGGCGTGTCAGGGACACCTATCACTAGCCCTGTGGATGTGGCGCCAACTCTGCGAATATGGCGTGTCTGGAGCCGTTTGAATTTTTCATGATGACGCGTGCTTCTTGGTAATGGCAAAGTTGCCTAGCTGGCGCTCGTGGCCGTGTACCAAATGGTCATCGTCTTTAAGCAATATGTCTTGTCCTTTTGTGAGTACGCGGACTCGTTGAGGGAGGCAGCTTTCGGATGTTGACTACTTTATTATTGATTGAAGGATCTTTGGTCCCTTGTGGAGAGTCATCGGGTCTTCGCTGACCTCTTGGATTAATCTGGGGCCTGAAGGAACGTCTGATGTCATCGAGCTTCTTGGTCACAGTAAGCCATCTAAGTTGACATACTTAGTCATTTTAGCTTCTTGTGCGGAGACGCCAAGGCTATCATCGTCTGTTAGAAGGTCCTCTGGTCATTTTCCAAATCCTTAGATTTGTGGGGCTAGGGTTCTCGGTCGTTTCTCAGGCTTTCTTGATGACGTCAGCCCCTTGCAGTATCCTCGAGCTCCTTTTAGTTAAATGGGTCTATCGAGCTTTTATCGCCATTTGGGATTCCTTTTTGGACAGTATTTTATGGACCCTAATATTGGGACCAGACATTAACCCTCCATGCCAAAGGGTTCAAGGTCCTCGACCGTTTGGCATGACGTCATTACTCTTCTTGGAAGGTTGATCTTTTCCTACGACAATTTGTCCATGTGCATGCTATGGCCTGAGAGAACGTCCCTGAGGAGGTAAGAACATGGCCATCCACCTTTGGGTTTAGGCCTTTCGCGACGCTAGTCTGAGACCATGTGTGTCCTCGGAGGAAATGTGGCGCCAGGTTTGGTGAAGAAGTGTCCCATAGCTTCTTTTGAGTCTGAGACCTGCCCAGCGTCGTCGTTTGGGATTCTGCGGAGCATTTAACGCTGGATTGACGGGCTGACAGGCGCCTTGGGAAACCAAAGCGACGACTTCTCTGAGGCGAATGGCCGAACGACGCGTCATTAGTGTGCCTTTTTAAATTTCAAAAATATTAATAAGTTGGCCTTCTCATTTCCAGCTCTTCACTTCTGCGTTCACTTCTGTTTTCTTCTCCAAGTATTCCTCCCTTTGCTGAAGCTTTTTGTTCTTCATTTTCCATGGCTCCTGGAGTAAAAGAAATTACTTCCTCAATGACGCTTGGCAGGCTCAAGGATATTCAAAAGCGGTACGGGATCCCCGACTCCATGGCTATGGTGGTGTCCACTTGATGGGTTCATTAGCGTGTACGAAGTCCACCTCAAGGGTGGGCTCTGTTTTCCAGTTCTAGAAGAGCTTTATCAAATCATGAGGGGCCTTGGTGTTCCTTTTGTCATGCTTCAACCAAATGCGATCAGGTATTTGGTTTCTTTTTGCATTTTTTTTCATTGTCATAACAAGCTGTTGGATGCACTTATGGTCAATGTTATGTTTTGTTTCACACATAACTTTGACTGTATTACGATGACCCTCACCAGGACTTCTCCGTGATGTGCGGGGGGAACCCAGATTCCACCAAGAGGTGGAAGGATAAATTCTTTTTCCTGGGCCTTCGATAGAATTGGGCCATCCCCATTATTTGGGAAAATATGGTCAGTCAATGCTGCTCAGATCCCTCAAAGGAGGAGAGGGATGTTGTAATGGAGTTTTAGGACCTCATGATGGCCAATCTTGGGGGCTTTCATGAGAATAAGCACAATATCTGACTGTCGTCCGATAACTTTAAGAAGGCGAAATGGGGGCCACAGTCCGAGACCTCCGTTGAGACTCCTCCTGAGAAGTCAAAGAAGAAAAGACTAAGGAGGAGAGGAAAACCTCTGAGGATTGAGGGCCTGTTGAGCGCACGGAGAAGAGCCATCTGGCAGAGAGCTCGAAATGTTCGACGGCGATTTTGATGATAACACTGTGATTGCCCGTCTTTTCAAGAGATTGATGACTGGTCCGTTACCAGAGTCCTCGGGGACTGAAGGTCCCGCTTCTGCTTTGTCTGTTGATCCTCTCGGTGGGTCTTTGGGGACGATAGTACAGATTGTGGAGCTCTCGGACGTCCAGCCTCCCAATGATGATTCTTCTCCCGGAGTTCCCGCTGATCTTTCTGGTGACGTCTCGGACTGGATTGGCCACCCTTCCGAGGGCATAGGCGGTGGGGATTTTGTCAGGGAGGCTGAGGAAGGAGTAATAGTGGAGCTGGTCCGAGAGACAGCATGGGCAGAGAAAGCAAGCGCTGTTGACCTGACTTCTCGCGATCCTTCCGAGCATCCCATTGTAGTCCAAACTGAAAGTTCGTCAGGGCGCCCTGCTGATGTCCTAGAGGAGCCTCATGGCAAGGACGTTGATATTGGGGCAGGCTCCTTGGTACCTTTTACGGCTATAGAGCGTGCGCCTGAGGGAGCTTTTGCGGCGCCTGAGAGCGAGCTGCAGGAGTCTGAGGCCCTTAGGGAGTGTGGCCCAGGACATGATCCTTTTGTCTCTAAGGTAATACACCGCTTCTTCACTTGCTTTACTTTCTGATGCCTGTGCCTTAATAAATTTATATGTTTTACAGCTCCAGGATTTGGTCGGGAGCCTTAGCCAGCTGGTCGGGGAGTTCGCCCAGTCCCGCTCGGAGATGGACTCATTAAGGGCCGCTAGGGAAGCTGGCCAACGGGCTGAAGGGAAGCTGGCTGAGGTAGAATGGAAAGTTGCCACCTTGGAGGATACCATCAAGCTCCAGTAGGAGCTTCTCCGGGACAGGGTTGTCTGTCTGGAGGAGAGGTTGAGGATGTCCGTGCAAACCGTGGAGATTGTGCCTTTACGGGATAGCAAGTACCGGGACAGCATTCGCATGTGCAACCGAGTGCTGCGATTGATCCGTCCGCGGTTTCTTGCAGCCGTTCTTGATCCTAGGAACGCCGGTGCCTTACGTGCATAAGATTTGTACGGCGTTGCTGGGAGGCCTTTCCCCGAGTCCTCACTTGCAGGGCCTGAAGCGATCTTTCTACACCCGAGCAGCCATGTCTGATGGACCAAGCGGGGCTTTCTGGAGCTCAGGAGGTTCGAGGACAAGGGAGCCAAGAGGGGCTCTTGTGACACATTGCCTCTTTTTCCCTTTCCTTTTTTGTTATTTTTTTTTATAACATTGTACGAGAGCCTTGTTTTATAAATAAAACTTACACTTTCTGAGTTGAAGCTTTGGACTTTTTGTCCGGCCTGTACAAGTGTTCGTTCTTTTTGTAATGCACTTCTAAGTATCTTGTCCTTAGCTTTAAGCATGAGCTTTGAAGGATTATGCAGCCTTTTGACATCTCGAATTTCCCGGCTTTACACAAAGTTCCTAGAGATCGACTTTTTGTGCCACTCGGACGGAACTGAGTTTTTAGAATATGACCTCTTGGGCCGCTCTGATATGATCGAGTTTTTTAGAATACGACCTCTTGGGCCGCTCGGATAGGACCGAGTTTTTAGAATACGACCTCTAAGGCCCCTCGGATAGGTCCGAGTTTTTATCATACGACCTCTGAAGCCGCTCAGATATAATCGAGTTTTTTAGAATACGACCTCTGGGGCTGCTCAGATATAACCAAATTTTTAGAATACGACCACTGGGGTCCCTCGGATAGGACCGAGTTTTTAGAATATGACCTCTGGGCCACTTGGATATGACCAAATTTTTAGAATACGACCTCTTGGACCGCTCAGATGGGACCGAGTTTTTTAGAATATGACCTTTGGGACCGCTCGATGGGACGGCGTTTTTAGAATATGACCTCTAGAGTTGCTCAAATAGGACCAAGTTTTTATAATACGACATCTGAGACCACTCGGATGGGATCAAATTTTTAGAATACGACCTCTAGGACCGCTCGGATGGGACCGAGTTTTTAGAATACGACATCTGGACACGCTCGGATAGGATTGAGTTTTTATAATACGACCTTTGTGGCATCTCGGATAGGACCGAGTTGTTTAGAATACGACCTCTGGAGCCGCTTGGATATGACCGAGTTTTTAAAATACGAGGAAGGCTTGCACTTTCTTCGACTTTAGGAGTAGCCTTGATCTCAGTGAGGGAGCATGAGAATGCATAATAACAAACATATTGAAGGGACCCTTTCATTTATGTAAACGTGTTACATTGGGTGACCTCGAAGGCCATCTTAATTCTTCACGTTACATCAATGCCTTGAGTCCCAGATAATGCATGTTTGAGCCTTAGCGTCCTTCTTGCCTGCTCATGCTCTCTTTGTTGCTCACTTGTAGGTTGTGGCCTTTTGGCAGCTCTGATCTGCGCTGGCCTTTATGAAGTCGGCAAGCGTAGCCCCCCAGTCAATGGTTAGGCGCACTCCGTGCTCATGATGGCCTTGCCTTTTGAACGGCTCGACCGATCGCGTCCTACTGTTCCGGGAGCTTGCCTGGGTCTTAGCAGGAAATGGTCGAGATGGCCCTCCACTACCAGCCTTTTGACCTCTACCCGTAGTGTCCTACAATCCTCGGTGTCAAGGGCACGGTTGTGGTGGTAATGGCAGTACTCCCTATGGTCACCTCCATCCGGGTTTTTTAACCCATTGGCCCATCTCAAGAACTCCTTGTCTCGGATCTGCCTTAGGACGCTGGTGAGTGACTCACTCTGGGCAAGCAGGTTTGATGGCTCGTTTACTCCAAGGATAATTCGTTCGGGCTTGTATCGCCTGGACGGCCCTCAGGACTTCAGCTGGTTGCTAGCCTTTTTTTTTCCTTCCCTCGTACTCGGGTCGAGATCTTCTCTTCCTTCCGGATTATTTGACTCGCCGGTCTTGGCTCTGAAGGCTGTCTTCTAGAGCCCTTTGAACTCTCTCCTCGTTGGGGATTGGGTCATGGCCTTCTTTTTGTTACGATAATCCCTCAACTCGTAAGAAGTTCACGCAACACGCCGCTCCTCCTGGGGTGCTGCTGTCCGCAAAGTTTCGGGGCATTCCCCCTTGGACTGCTCATCCACCTTTGCGTAGAGAGTTTGGACTGCTCTCAAGAGACTTTCCACCTTCTCCACCACTTTTTGTATGTAGGCACCTGGACGGCCATTTGTCATACTGCTTGATTAGAGGCACCTGTTGAATGGTGCCATATCTCGGGTTGACGTGCTGGCTTGGGCCCGCTTGTTCTCCATTTTCGGTGTGCTGGTTGTTCTGTGATGGCACGATGCGACGAGCTTTTTGTCTTGGCTTCCCACAGACGGCGCCAATGTTACGTCTGAGGATTTCAGGGTTTGGTGTAACACAAATATTTGAGGGTGTAAAGATGTAGAGAGAGAGAGGAGAACACCGGAGTTTACATGGAAAACCTCCCCTTGAATGAGGAGGGAAAAACCACAATGCTCAATGGCCTTTTAAATGCTTCACTATCGATAGAAGAGTTACAAAATACAAGTTTGTGAGAGTATCTTTCCTTTCTCTTCCTAGCCTCTCTCTCTTGAAAGCTCTCTCTTTTTCGAAGCTTAAGAGCCTTTTCCTTCTTGCTTGGAAAGTGGAAAAAAGCCCTTTCTTAGAGATTTTGCGAGGTATTTATAGAAAAAAATTGTGCCGTTTGGAAAAGGACACGTGGTAGCCGGCGTATGGCTGGGAGGCTGTCCACCTGCCTTGCAGGCTGCGTCAGGCGTGCCTGTCACCTATCCTGCTATTGCGGCATGTCAGGGACACCTATCACTAGCCCTGTGAATACAGCGCCAGCTTTGCGGATATGGCGTGTCATGAGTCATTTGGATTTTTCATGATGGCGCATGCTTCTTGGTAATGGCGAAGTTGCCTAGTTGGCGCTCGCGGCCGTGTACCAATTGGTCATTGTCTTTAAGTGACATGTCTTGTCTCTTTGTGAGTGCGCGGACTCGTTGACGGAGATAGCTTTCGGACGTTGACTACTTTCTTAATGATTAAAGTATCTTTGGTCCATTGTGGAGAGTCCTCGGGTCTTCGCCAACCTCTTGGATTAATCTGGGGCCTGAAGGAATGTCTGATGTCCTCGGCCTTCTTGGTCATAGTGAGCCATCTGAGTTGACATACTTGATCATTTTGGTTTCTTGTGCGGAGATGCCAAGGTTGTCATCGTCTGTTAGAAGGTTCTCTAGTCCTTTTCCTAGTCCTTGGATTTATGGGGCTAGGGTTCTCGGACGTTTCTCGGGCTTCCTTCATGGCGTCAGCCCCTTGCCACGTCCTCGAGCTCCTTTTGGTTAAATGAGCCTCTCGAGCTTTTGTTGCCATTTGGGCTTCTTCTTTGGGCTGTATTTTATGGGTCCTAATATTGGGACCCAACAGTTGCTAATAAAAGATGCCTTCTTATCTTGGTTGTGAAAATAGATGACTTTTTTTTAATCATTAAAATATACTATTCTCTACTTCAGTAGTCAAAATGTTTAGTTATCTATTTGTATTCATAATTTAATTTTCAAAATTAAGTTAGTATCTATTTTATCCCTTTGAGTTTGAGGAAAATATTAGTTATAATAATATTATACCAATATATTAATATATTATTATTATTATTATTATGTATTATTGAGTTTTCAAAACTGCATTTTAGTCATTTTTATATTTTCTTAGCTTCCAGATGTGTGATTATTTCTTTGAAATATGGTTAGGAAATTCTACAAATACTCATTATATACATTCAGTAATACAAAATTTTACAATATACACATTATTTTTGACATAATAAAATACTATTGTAATTGCTGCTACACCATATGCCTTCTTGAAAAAAGAATTTGATACTGGTTTGTATCTATTAGTGATGGGTATACCAAAATGGGCTGGCCCAAAAGACAATGGAAGCCTAAGAAGGACGGTCAACACTTTAACGGTCTAGTTGGAGAACAGGCTGAAGAGCTGAAAGGCCTAGGACGATCAACGCTGCCGTTGACCGTCCACGCGGCATACGCGCACACAGACGGTAAACTCAAACATTGACCGTCTGCGTTCTGCATGTTGGGCCCAAAAGAGGTTCTTCTACAGTAACGGGCCTGGTCCATTCAAGCCCATGATCCATCTGGCGGCCAGCAACGGCTCTCCAGACATCTTCCACAATCTCAGCTAGCACCCGAAATGGACATTGATAAAGTTGGCACCCTTTATGTAAAGAATGCGCCAGATTTTTTTAATCTCCTGCCAACTGGAGATTCCAACAATAAAGAACACCAAAGGAAGGTGAACAGTTTGAAAAGCTGCTGGCCGCCACAGAAGGAAACTACATTATTCTGTTTGGCAACTGGCATCTGCTCCAAAAGGCAAGCCAGCCAAGAATCACACAGGGAATCACTCCTTCCAAAGGAGGAAGATTGTCCTCTCAATCATAAATAAGCCATTGAATTATCATTCAAGGTACGCTTTCTGTTACACTAACACACGCACCAAACTCTTACACATGAGAACTTTGAGACAACCAAACTCGAACATTCATAGAGAGACGATCCTGGTTTCCTTGTTGAAACTCACTAACCTAAGGCAAACAACGTGCTTCTGACAGTCGTTCACCGCCTCCCCACCCTCCAGATTCAAGACGACGGCTTTCGCCTCTCTTTTATTTGGAGACACACACTCCTGTTCTCTTTCTCATTATCTCTTCTCAATTCAAGTTACCTTATGATCTTCGAAGGCTGTTTATTGACTTGAGCATCATAGTATTTTTAGTGGAATAACTTTTCGCCGACACGCTGACCTCCTGTTCTTTTTAGTGGTGTGAAGGATTCGCACTCAGGAAATGACACCGGTTTAAACCATCCAAACAAACCCGAATCAGTTCGAAGTTCTGATCTAGGTACGCATCATTGGCGTCGTATGTGGAAAACGCTTACAAAATCCAACCACAAATCTGCACAACGCTCTCTTTCACTTTCTGATTCTGCAATGGTGAACACGAGAGCCCAAACTAGCGATCCTACTAGAAATGCTGCCAACACCGACCAGGACCACGCTGCTGGTGCCATGATCAACGGGGGTACAGGCGGAGTTCCACCGCCCTATTTTCAATAGCTGATGGAGCAGATGCAGGTCAACACACGTCTGCTCCATATACTTTGCTCTCAGAACGAGCAACGACTATAGGCTGCTCATCCAGCAGCCATCCCTACACAGGCCACCGAAAAGGGTGGCCAGAGAAAAAATAAGCCTGCCAAGAGGCCCGAGAAAGCCAAAAATAATTCGACTCCAACGTCCTCCCGCGTTCTTGGCCAAAACAGGCCTCAAGAACCCTCCGGGAGCACGACTTCACAAGAACATCCGAAGAGAAGAAACCCCTAATACTCTCGGTTGGAAGACAACAGCGCAGTCCAGGAGCGAGCCTCCAGGACTTCCAGATCTGCTCGAGGCAGCAACCAGTCGGCTGCTGGACCCTCTCGAGACAAGATGGAGTTGAGGGCTTACCTCAACTCCAAAAGATCAGTAAACGCCACTCACGTAGATCCGTGAGTGGACAAAATTTGGAATTGCGTGTTCCAAGACGAGGAGCACGCCGTTGATTTGGACCGATCTCCTTTCACAGCGGAGGTCCTGAGCCGTCCAATCTCCTCAAAGTTCAAGATGCCATCCCTTGACTCATACGATAGGAGCTGTGATCCGATTGTCCACCTGGATCACTTCCGTACCCATCTGAGTCTACAAGGGCTGGAGGACTCAGCGATGTGCCACTGTTTCCCACTCACCCTGAAGGGAGATACTCGAATCTAGTTTCATCACCTCCATTCAGGCACTGTCAACAACTTCCATGATCTGACAGACCTCTTCCTGGCTCAGTATGCCTCGAGCCGACGGGAAGAGAAGTAGTCGTGGCATCTCTCCCACATCAAACAAAAATCGAGAGAGAACGCACGGCGATTCTTAGACCATTTTATGGCGGAGGCAAGACAGATTCTCAGGATCACGGAGGAGATGAAGCTGGGCAGTTTCATCTCCGCACTTACTTACGGGGATTTCTTCATGCATCTCGCCCACATGAATCCCCAGACCTTCCGGGAGGCGAAGTCCATGAGACGGGCTTATGCTGTGGCGGAATAGGCCAACGAGATAAAACGTCCCGAATGGGCAGATCAGCCTCGATCGTTCCCTGGGGAAGGAAAAAGACAGTACAGCGGCAATGACCGCTCCCATCGGAAGCAGCACAATTCTGGCCCACCGGAGCGCAGAGACTACGGGTCCACTAGCTTTACGCCTCTGACGGATACCTGCTCCAATGTTCTCATGCAGATATGCGGGAAAAAGTTCTTGAAGTGGCCCAAACCACTGAAAAAGGACTCTGAAAACCAGTCGAAGTACTGGGATTTTTACCGCTCTGCTGGGCATGCGACGGAGGACTGCAAGACTCTGCAGAGGGAGATCGAGGAGCTAGTTTGCAGATGGCACCTCAGCAAGTACGTCAGGAGCTTTGGGGTGGCTGATGGAGAGGGGTAGGAACGGACTCCTTCCCAAAATCGGGTTGTAGCAGGGGTGGTTAGCATGACAACTACCCGACCTGCTAAAAACCTATCTAGCAGCGAGGAGCAATAGATTGGGAGGAAAAAGCAGCACACGGTGAATAACACTATCAGCTTTAGTGACGATGACTTAGCTCATGTAGCGTCCCCCCATGCTGATCCCCTCGTTGTATCCACGCTCGTTTCAGAGGATAGTGTAGACTACCAACTGAAGCGAGGGTTTATTGATAATGGAAGCTCAAAAGATTTGCTTTACTTGGATGTATTTTTTTAACTAGGCTTAAACAAGAATCAATTAAAACCTGCCAAAGGCCCATTATACGGCCTCGACAACGAGCCTGTACCCATTCAAGGGACGATCCAGTTGGAGGTCACCTTGGGCACGTATCCAAAAATAGCAAGTTGAATTTTCATCTTCCTGGTGCCCTACCTATCCTCAATGTATAACGCCATACTAGGAAGGCCTTGCTAAACAGCGTTCAGGGCAGTCACCTCAATTCCACACCTAAAAATAAAATTTTC
This sequence comes from Nepenthes alata, assembly GCA_028571085.2. Lineage (NCBI taxonomy): Eukaryota > Viridiplantae > Streptophyta > Magnoliopsida > Caryophyllales > Nepenthaceae > Nepenthes > Nepenthes alata. The sequence continues at coordinate 13,160 of JAOVVI020001607.1, forward strand.
AACACCCTACGGTGTCGGAGAGGTGCTGGGAGATCAAATTACCGGACGAACCTGCTATATGTCGTAGATTGCCCCAAGTGGCAGTGCTAGAATGACTGGGGAGCTCGACCACAGAGACGAGACTACCCTTCAGCAAGTGAAATCCGGTGAAGCTACCGATCAAATCCCACTGGACCGGGAGAACTCGAAAAAGTGCGTACAAATCAGCGGCTCACTCACCGGACCACTGCGCGGTGAACTGATTACGTTCCTGCGAAGGAATGCTGACCTTTTTGCTTAAACTCCAGTGGACATGCCTGGAATCCCGGCAGAAGTAATGGTCCATAAGTTAGGGATGGACTCCGGCCTAAAACCCGTTAGGCAGAAGCAGAGGAACCACTCCGTTGAAAAACTGATCGCCATCCGAGAGGAGGTGAAGAAGGTACTGGACACAGGCTTCATTAGAGAAGTCTGATATTCAGACTGGCTCTCTAATGTCATCACAGTAAAGAAAAGCAACAAAAAATGGAGGATGTGCATCAATTTTATCAACGTCAACAAGGCCTGTCCAAAGGACAGTTTCTCTTTGCCCAGGATCGATCTATTGGTTGACTCAATTGCTGGACATGAGCTGCTCAGTTTCATGGATGACTACTCGGGTTACAACCAGATCTGGATGAGTCCGGAGGACGAGGAGCACACTTCGTTCATGACCGATCAGGGCAATTACTACTACAACGTAATGCCTTTCGGATTCAGAGAACGTTGGAGCGACCTACCAATGGTTGGTCAACAAAATATTTGAAAAACATATTGGTCGCAACATGGAGGTCTACGTCGATGACATTCTCTTTAAGAGCAAGGTCACCGGCGACCACATCCGCGACCTGAAAAAGTCGTTTGAGGTGCTTCATAAGCATCACATGAAGCTGAACCCAGATAAGTGTGTCTTCGGAGTGGCTTCCGATAAATTCCTAGATTTTATCGTCTCCTAGCGGTGGATCGAGGCAAACCGAGAGAAGATCAAGGTGCTCGCCGACATGGCGCTGCCACAAAACGTAAAGGACGTCCAACGACTGACTGGACAGTTGGCAGCATTGTCCCGCTTCCTTACGAAGTCCGGTGACAAGTACCAGCCCGTCTTCCAGGCCCTTAGAGGAACAAAGTCCAATGGGTTCCAATGGATTGCAGACTGCCAAACTGCTTTTGAGGAATTGAAATAGTATCTGGCCAGCCCGCCGTCATTGGAGTCACCCAAGGGCGGAGAAGTGTTATATCTCTACTTAGTGGTGTCAGAAACGTCGCTCAGTTACGTCCTCGTGCGTCAGGATTCAGACGCTCAGCAGCCGGTCTACTACGTAAGTAAAATATTGACCGGCCCAGAAACTCGATACTCGTGCGTAGAAAAATTAGCCTTAGCACTAATATTATCCGTGTGAAAGCTAAGGCCTTATTTTCAGGCCCAGCGAATAGTGGTCCTCATTGACCAACCCCTGAAAACCATACTCGAGAAACCCAATATTTTTGGATGGTTAGTTAAATGGGCTATCGAGTTGGGTGAGTTCGACATCGAATTCCAGCCCAGGCCTACTGTGAAGGCACAGGTGCTGACTGACTTTATTGTCGAGACTACAACCCCAGTTTTTGAGAAACGGCCTAAAGAAAGTGCAGAACTGCTTGTCAAAGTTTCAAAATGGATACTCCACGTGGACAGATCGTCTACTGACACGGGCAGTGACGCGGGAGTGGTGCTTGTAACTCCCGACGGGTTTGAGATGAAATACTTACTCAGACTCGATTTCTCGGTAACCAAAAATATTGCCGAGTACGAAGCCCTACGAGCCGGCTTACGATTAGCCAAACAGTACTCCGCTAGGAGACTGGCAGTTTACAGCGACTCATAACTCATTGTTAACCAAGTTAACGGATGTTTTGAGGCAAATAACCCTCTCTTGGCCAAGTACTTTGCAAAAGCAAGGGAGGTCGTCCAGGATTTTGACAAACTGACCCTGGTTCACGTTCCTCGAACTAAAAATTGGAAGGCAAACAAGCTAGCTAAAGCCACTGCAATCAAAAATCTAGAACAGTATTCTAGGGACATGCAGAAGATCCTAAACATTCCAGCATTGAGAATCGAGAGGCCATGCAAATTTCCAAAATAGAAAACTGGATGACGTCTTTCCTTAATTATCTGGTAGACGGATCATTGTCGGAGGATATGGAGACAGCCAAATGGGTCAGGAAGACAGCCGGCTGGTTTGCTGTGGTTGACGAACGGTTATATCGTCGTGGCTACTCAACACCATACCTCCGCTGCCAAACTCTAGAAAAGGCTGACTATGCCTTAGGCAAATTTTACCTCAGGATTTGCAGGTCGCACATCGGCGAAAAAAACTTGGCCTTCAATGTCATGCGCTAGGGCTATTACTGACCCTCGATGAAAAAAGATGCGCTAGAATTTGTGAAGAAGTGTGGAAGCTACCAGCTTCACATCAATCTTCACCGCCAACCAATCGCGGACCTAAAGACCCTTAAGGCACCTTGGCCCTTTGCGCGATGGGGGCTCGATCTTGTCAGCCAGTTTTCCATTGCCACGGGACAAAGGAAATCCATCATCGTGGGCATCGACTACTTCACCAAGTGGGTCGAGGCTTTTCCACTGGCAAAGATCACAGAGCATAACGCCGTGGAGTTCCTTTGCCAAGGCATCGTCTACAGATTCAGCGTCCCCGAGGTCGTTGTGACTGACAACGAGACCCAATTCTTAGAAAAATACTCACCAAGTATTGCACCAGCCTTGGTATCAAGCTGGTCCACACTTCGGTAGCATACCCCGAAGCCAATGGACAGGTGGAGGTCACAAACAGTACGCTACTCCGCGGGTTAAAAACAAAGGTGGAGGACGCCAGGGGGTCATGGGCTGACGAGCTCCCTTCCGTTCTCTGGTCTTATCGAACAACCCTAAAGAAATCAACGCGCAAGACGCCCTTCAGTCTCTGCTACGGGACTGAGGTGGTAATCCCGGTCAAAATCGGGCTTCCAAGTCTTAGGGTGGAGTATTTCGACCCACTGACAAGCTCTGAAAAAATCAGAGAGCACTTAGATTTATTGGAGGAAGCTCGCGACGCTGCCAGAGTACGGACAGCGGCCTACCAACATAAAGTTGCCTGATACTACATCAAAAAAGTTAAGGCGCGATAATTTGATGTGGGAGACCTCGTCTTCCGAGGCATCAAAGCCACGGACAAGCTGGCTGGCCACAACAAGCTCTCTCCTAATTGGGAGGGACATTTTCTCGTCTTCGCCGTCCTGCGAAACGGAGCATACAAACTCGAAGCCAGGATGGGAAACTGGTTCCACGAACGTGGAATGCAACCCACCTCCGGCGCTACTTCCAATAGCGGGCTCAGGTACGTACTTGGATCATTATGTGTACTCACTTGTTTGTTTTTAATTTACAAAAAATAAGTATTTACTTAGGATACCTTCTATGTGCATATGCATTATTTTCCTTGCAGGTTATCCGACCTAGACTGCCACAAAGTCAAAAGGGTCTTCACCCTCTCGTTAAACCCTGGTCATTTAGGAGACCCGTGAGCGATCTAAACACTGGTCATCCAGGTGGCCCAAGAGCGGTCTAAACCCTAGTCATCCAGGTGGTCCAGGAGTGGTCTAAACCTTGGTCGTCCAGGTGGGCCACGAGCGATCTAAACCCTGGTCATCCAGGTGGCCCACGAGCGGTCTAAACATTGGTCATCTAGGTGGCCCACGAGCGGTCTAAACCCTGGTCATCCAGGTGGCCCACAATCGGTCTAAACCTTGGTCATCCAAGTGGCCCAGTAGCGGTCAAAAACCTTAGAGGGCTTACACAGCACACGCAATGACCTCCTCTACAAGGAGGTAGCGTGATCAGTCAACGACAGTCGAAGGGAGAAGCATTCTTCTCCAACGTTGGCCGCCCAAGTCATCACTTGTACGCCGCCACCAGGCTGGTTCACACAACTACCTGCTCAGCTTAAGGACTTAACTCCTTAGGCAGCTAGCCAACGAAGTTGGCCGCCTCCGCAATGACCCTCTGTATGAGGGGATAGTGTAATCATTCAGCAACGGTCGAAGGGAGAAGCGTTCTTCTCCAACGTTGGCCGCCCAAGTCATCACTTGCACGGCGCCACCAGGCTAGTTCACACAACCACCTGCTCAGCCTAAACTTAGCTCCTTAGGCAACCCAACAACGGTTGCCGGCCATCCAAGTTGTCCGCCCAATGCAGCAAAGCATACAAACACAAAAAGCAGTAAAGATAAATGGACACAAAGCGGAGAGAATTTCCTTTTTTATTGCTTTAACTGTGTTACAAAATTATATAAGTACAGAAAGGAAAGATATACAAAAGGTTACGGAGGCGGCGGCCGCCTCTGACTGTCGGAGGGCTCCCTCACAAGGTCGTCTTTGCACTGCGCCCCACAGTTTTCTAAGTGGAGGTACTCAACAGGGAAGCCATGTTTGATCAGCTGCATAAGACGCTGACAAACCTGGACCCCCTTAAACATCCACGCGTACAGCATGTCCTCGACCTCATGAGGATGGATACGGACACCCAGCTCATTCTCCAAAGTGTATACTCAATCGACAAGCCGTTTCTTACCTGTTTGACTTCGATCATCCTCCTCTTTTAAACGAGCGACCTCAGCTCTCAAGTTGGCCATCTCCGTTTCCATTCCTGCCATGACAGTCTCGAGGGTAGTGGACTCCTCGCGGTGCTCTCCTTCTGAAGCCGCCAGCCTTGCATCCAGCCAGGCAATCTCCGCTACCCTATCGGTGATCACTTAATCTCGTTGATCCACCACTTTGATAACAGCAGATGCCAACTTCCTCGACTGCACAAGGGGAAAATGAATAACAAGTTAGAAATCCGCGAAAGGAAAAAATACATGGAAGCCATCACCAAGAATCATGCCTCCCATAATATCCTCACGGGCCTCTGAGGCCTAGCCTCCAGACCTGGCCTAGGTGGCGGTGGACCAGGAGCGTCCTCTCGAGCTAAGTTCGTAGCTGCCTCCTCCAAAATGTGCTCGAAGAGCTCATCAGTCTCACCCATGGTAGCTGTAGGCTCCTCTCTTGCAGCCTCTAGAGCAGCTGCTGCAGGATCCCCTCTTGCAGCCTCTGGAGCAGCTGCCGCAGGATCCCCTCTTGCAGTCTTTGAAGCAACTGCTGAAGAGTCGACCCCACTGCTGGCTCCACAGTAAAAGTTCGCGTGTCCGCCACCGGCTCACAAGCTGGCTCCTTAAAAGACTCCATCTATACAGCACAAGGAACTACTCGCGACGCGGGATGTGCCAGGATAACTCCTGCTTCAACCAGCCAACCCTCGGGGGTCTCCTCTCGGCCCGCAGAGCTACCAGCTCTATTGTAGATCCCAGCAGCAACATAATCGATGTGTAACAATGACGACGAAGGCGTCTCCAGCACCTTCTCAGACAGTGGCCGATAAACCCTTCGTCAGTGTGCCGCATACGGATGATTACGCCCTTGGAGTCTTCAGGGTTCATCATCCTCACCGGCGACCTTGGTTTTTGAACCAGAGATGGCGGTCCCAGTTCACCTTCTTAGCCTCCGCCCGAGAAATTAAAAAATCTCGATTGAACTCATCGGGGTTCTCCTTTGTTAACTTAATCACCCACTCCTCGGCTGCCATCTCCGCCGTAGTTGGCGTCCCCGTGTATGCTTTCAGAACCCGGCCCGAGTCCTTCACAAGGAGCCAGGCCGTCCCCACACTCACGAAAAAGAACCAGTTCTTCGAGTTCTTCAACGAGTCGTGTATAGCATTGTTTATTTTTTGGCCAGGATGGGGGACGAGCGATATCCACTCTCCCTCCTGGTTTATCTTGAACAAAACCCTAACCGTGCACATCTTAAGCTTCTTGCCACGCTTTCGAAGAAAAATACATATAGTACAGAGATACCTCATAGTATTGGCGTGAAGCTGGGCGATGGGGACGTGTAAGGCTTGTAGAACAGACTGTAAATCTTCCGATAGCGGAAGGTGGAGGCCACTCCTCAGGTGGGCCTCATAAACTATGATATGCCCCTCCAGTGGAGCATTGGCCCTGTCGTTCTTTCCCAGAACTCTCCACGTAATCTCTTTCAGAATGTTAAACTCGACACACAAAGCTTTGACGTCATTCTCTCTCAAAACAAATGGAAAGTTTATGACGGAGGCCATGCTTTAGACGAAGGATTAGGGTTTCTGAAGGTTGGGAACGAAGAAGACTGGAAGCGTAAATGAATTTCTAAATGAGGAGGGAAAACTTAAACGCCAAGCACGTGTTGAAACCCCTCATTAAGGATGCCGTCAGTCCTGCCACGTGTCGCCTCCCTACTTGGCTCTTCAAAAGATAGATCTCTGACGTATTAATGGCCAGGATATTCGCCTAACCAAAGGGAGACATGTGTCACTTTCTGGCCTGCAAACCGACTAATGGCCACACGTCCATTAGGATTGGCAGAAAACCTCTTCAAAATTGACCAAGATGGTCAACAATTCTGGTCAATATTTCTTCTCCAGAATTGACCAATATGGTCAACATTTTTTCTCCGGAATTGACCAAGACGGTCAACAATTCTGGTCAACATTTGCTCTCTGAAATTGATCAAGACAGTCAATAATTCTGGTCAATATTTCTTCTCTGAAATTAACCAAGCCGGTCAACAATTCTGGTCAATATTTTTTCATCAGAATTGTCTAAGACAGTCAACAATTATAATCAAACTCTCCTCTGCGCCTTTTATGGAGTTCTACAGGATCCTCAAACACCTAAGGCAATAACGGACATCCCATTATGAACATACCGGAGGCCAGAATTCTTGCCACCGGCATGGGGGGCTAGTGATGGGTATACCAAAATGGGCTCGCCCAAAAGTCAATGGAGGCCCAAGAAGGACGGTCAACACTTTAACGGTCTAGTTAGAGAATAGTCCCAAGAGCTGAAAAGCCCAGGATGGTCAACGCTGTCGTTGACCATCCAAGAGGACAACACACATACAAACGGTCAACTCAAACGTTGACCATCTGCGTACTGCACGTTGGGCCCAAAAGAGGCCCTTCTACAGTAACGAGTCTGGTCCATTTGAGCCCATGATCCATCTAGCAGCCAGTAATGGCTCTCCAGGAATCTTTCACGATCCCAGCTAGCACCCGAAATGGACATTGACAAAATTGGCGCCCTTCACGTAAGGAAGGCGCCAAATTTTTTCAATCTCTTGCCAACTGGGGATTTCAACGGTAAAGAACACCAAAAGAATGTGAGCAGTTTGAAAAGCTACTGGCTGCCACAGAAGGAAACTACCTTGCTCTGTTTGGTAACTGACATCTGTTCCAAAAGGCAAGCCAGCCAAGAAGCACACAAAGAATCACTTCTGTTACGTAAACACACGCACCAAACTCTTACACACAAGAACTTTGAGACAATCAAACTCGAACATTCACAGAGAGACGATCCTGGTTTCCCTACTGAAACTCACTAACGTAAGGCAAACAACGTGCTTCTGACAGCCGTTCACTGCCTCCCCACCCTCCAGATTCAAGACGACAGATTTCGCCTCTCTTTTATTTGGAGACACACACCCTGTTCTCTCTCTCATTCTCTCTTCTCAATTTCAGTTACTTTCTGATCTTCAAATGCTGTTTACTGACTTGAGCGTTGGAGTATTTTCAGTGGAATAAATTTCTACCGACACGCTGACCTCCTGTTCTTTTTAGTGGTGTGAAGGATTCGCACTCAGGAAACGACATCGGTTCAAATCATCGAGACAAACTCGAATCCGTTCGAAGTTTGGATATAAGTACGCATCAATTAGGATATTATATAATATCATTATTAAATTAGTGGATTGATATCCTTTAATTTAGAATATTTATATATGTAACAATATATATAATATCATTCTTAAATTAAAGGATATATATCTTTTCATTTAAGTTATTATATAATTATTATTATTTTATTTTAGGTTGTCTTTTTCTCCTATAAAAAATGGCCCATTATATAATCATATACATACATAAATATAGAAATTGATGGGTACTGGTACCCAATACCCAATTGAAAGACCCATTCTTGTGAGTTGGGCCCAAGTGCCATGGAGACCCAGTAAACCTAGGCGGTCAAGTCGACCCAAGTGCCATAGTGGACTCAAAGTTTATTAAAGCTTGTGGACTCAGGGATGGCCCTCAAACGTTGCTGCACCTACAACATTTGCATGCCAATATTTGGTGACTGGCCCTGTCAAACTACAGAATTAACAATAATATGTAGAGCACGTGATCCCTGCAGGAGCGACATCACACCAAGCCAGCATGCAAGCAATGCCCTTGACTGGATAAGATGAATTTGCATAGTTAGTGACAGGATCTCCTACACACGCTAGTATCACATGGGCTCTCCACATAAGAGGACTCACACAATATATATACATTAACTGTGTACCTAAAAAAAGATCCAAATATTTTTACATTTACATTTACGCTCATAAAGAAAGAGAGATAGAAGAAAGAGAAAAGCTAGAACGCTCCCTATTTACTTCACTGCAATCTCATTCTCCTCTGTAACCAAACACATATAGTGAAACAAGTTTTCAAATCTGTTGTTTTTTTTTTATTTAAGAGAAGGTTTTCTATGTAAAAAAATTTGTATGTTATTATCCTTGTGCTCTCTCTCTATCTATTTCTTTAAATCACACCCGTACTCATTGTGTTTCATAGATTCTATCCGAGTGCTCCATATCCACGGACATGTTTGGATCCCTGTCTGTACAGTGCTCAGAATCTGCGGATACCCTTATTAGCAAGATGGAAAGAAAGCTAAAGATGAAGAGGAGTCTGACAGGTCTAGGTCTGAGATCAACGATGAAGAGGAGAAAGAAAATGACAGCAAGGAGGTTTATGAAATCTGCCACATCTACCTCATCTGCTTTGCCCCCATTTGTAAGTGTTACACCGGTTAGTTGATCTATTTGTCGTGGGCGGAGGCCGAATAATAGACATATGGCTTGTAGAGGCATTGTCTCGCTCGAGTGTACTCGCACACATTTTATCTCGCCTGTTCGATGCACGCGAACGAGTTATATCATTTTCTTGAACTGAATGGCCTCTTAATCGTCCGAACAATTTCAATTTATAGAAGACTTAGTCGAAGAGACTTGTATCGATGGGGATTTTGATGGATGCGTGCAGTTGACAAGCAGCGGTACGTCGTTCTGCGAGTCTAAAATTTTGACGACAAGCAAGAAGACACAGTTTGATATATTTTAAGTTGAAATGAATTCCCATAATCAAGAGAAGAGGCTGTAACTCTCGCGGCATCTAGTAAAGAAAAAATAATAAAAATAAATAATATATTTTTTTATATTAAAAATACGGATCATTAAATTTTAAAACCAACAACGTCATTAACATTAGGGACACTGTAACATTCATACACGTCACAGTGTCCCACGTCTCCATAATCAAACAGGTGATTATGGAAGACAATACATTTAATAGGTACATTTAAAAGGATTCATTTACTATTTTTTATGTACCAAGCCATGGCTTATTGTTATATTGTATAGCCCCACCCCCCAAAAAGAAAATGGACAAAGTTTACGTTTACATCGTTATTGAATCAATTTTTAAAATAAAAATTAATATTTATTTTGCTGAGTCATATAAAAAAATATTATAAAATACTCATTATTTAATTAAAGATCTATTTTATTACATTTATTTGATTTTTATGATATCTGATACTGTCATTGATTTTCATAGTTTATGATAAAAATAAACTATGATAAAAATATACCTTTAATAGTTTATTTGTTTAAATTAATTATGATAAAAATAAAAATCATATTAATCCAAAATATTGATTTAAATAGTAAATATTGAAGATTATCGCGGGAACCAGCGGCAGAAGCATGGAAGCGCGCGGATTGATGAGGTGGCTTGAAAAAATTTTGAGATCCCGCCTAAACTCACCCTCTCGGAGGTTTCATTTCACTCGCCATTGAATTTCATTTTTCATTCAAAGCCCCTCTTTCTCTCACTCTCGGTTCCCCTCACTAACCGCACCCTCTCTCTCTCTCTCTCTCTCTGCGTGAAACACTGACCGCTACTGTCAAGTAACTTCTGTGCAACTGCTGTGTTGATTCGATCGATTTTTGTTCGTTTCTGCTGACTTTCTACTTCTTATGCTGATCTGGTTGTTTTACATGCAGAAATCGCTATGAAAGGAGGCAAATCGAAGACTGAGTCCAAAAATGCTGGTAGCAAGTAAGTGCTTGCTATAAACATCTCTAATAATTTCTTGTTGATATTTGTCGATCGGTTCGGTTTTTTGAGTTGTGCGGGGGATCATTCGTGTCTATGGCCTTTTTAAAATCTGAGAAAAGGTGTGATTGGAACTCCTTTTCTGAGTCAGATTTTATTGATGGCGATAGTTCTTGATTTCTCTCCCTATGTGTTCTCAATCGCCGTTCTGTAGGCTGTCGCTGAAGAAGGGAGCGGCCACTAAAGCAACGAAGAAGGGGAAGGCAGCGAAGGATCCTAACAAGCCTAAGAGACCTGCGAGTGCATTCTT
>JAOVVI020001608.1:355-23745 GCA_028571085.2 Nepenthes alata
GTGATGTGCAGGATTTAGACTCAGTGAACGGAATCGGACTCACACGATTGACTTGACCCGAATTTATTCGAAATTTGGATTCAAAACGTATCAGAATGTATAATTATAAAATTATATAATAATATATTATTATATTTTAGATAATATTTAAGATTTAATTATATAATAATATTTTAATAATATATGATTATAAAATTATTATTTTATAAATTTGTAAAATATAATCATATTTATCTAATAATATTTTTAAATATATAATTATAAATTTAGTTTTGAAAAAATTTATAAAATATAAATATGAGTATTTAATAGGTCATAAAATTTTTTTTAATTTATAATCAAATTTATTCATATTTTTAATTTTTTGTGATTTAATATTTTATAACAATAATTAAAAATATAAAAATAAAAATAAAAAAATTAACCCCTCCAACCGCAAGAGTGGGAATAAGCAGCATCTTTGCCCAGTATATAATTTTTTAAATCACTTTTATAATAAAATAAAAAAATAATAATACTTTCATCTCATTCAAGGGATTGAAAGGGCGTCCTTTTTTCATGTAAAGAAGGATCATTCTTTTCTTAATTTAGACCGTCAAATATAAAATTTTATATTACATATTTTAAATAATTAAATTTAAAATTAAATAATTTACGTTATATTATCTATTTAAAATATATGGGCAAGAGCGGCACACGAAGTGGGAAATGACACGAGGGGAAATTTCAGTTGACACTGCACGCACGATTTTTATAAGTCGAATAGGACTGCAGAAGTTGTTAAAGAAAAATAAAAATAAAAAAGAGCGTTCAGACTCTAAGCCGCAGACAAACCTTACCTATTAATAAACTTCGGGATTCCAAGATTTCAATCCCAACTCAAATTTGGTGGAGCTAGCATCGAAGAGTACAGCTGCCGTCCAGAAGCAACACACGATTGCCACCGGCATGAACAGCGCCGCCACCGGGGATGGTTGCGCCACAGCTTTCTCCGATATACATCCGGACATCATCGAAACCAATATCTTGGCCCGCCTGGATGAGAGCAGCCTCGCCGCCTTGGGCTGCGTCTCCGCCCAGCTCCGCCGTCTCTCTTCTGACCTCATGTCCCAACTATGCCACCGTACGTGGCCATCCACCGACACGCCACGCCTCCACCACGTCATCGCTTCATTCCCCAACGGTCCCCTCTCCTTCTTCTCCCTCTCCTTCCCCCTTTTGCTCCCCACCCCTAGACTAGATCACCATCCTCCGTCCCCGCCGCAGCAGCTAATCTCAGCCGTCGATATAGCCTACCGCGGGAAATTTATCCTCTCCAGAGCCCAAGAGACGGAAACGGACACCGCCAGATTCCGGTGCTCCCCTTTTATGATCAACCTGCTGGAGCAGAAGGACGTGGGGTCCACCCCAATCAGAAAGCAGGCCGGCGGCGACTCGTGTAAAGATCTCTACGGCGGGCTCACTCTGAGCTGGATCATGATCGACCCGGTCGGTCGGCGGGCGGTGAATCTCTCGAGCTTCAGCCCGGTGTCGGTACAACGACGGTGGTGGAGCGGCGAAGTTCAGGCGAGGTTCGCGACGTTCATCGCCGGCGAGACGGGGTTGGCGTCGGAGCAGGTGATGTGTGTGGTAGAGGTCACGTGCGCGGAGGGTGATTGGGAGGAGCTGCATGTGAGGGAGGTGAGCATGAGAATGGAGGACATAGATGGAATTCACCTGGATGGGAAGAAGAGTTTGGTAATTTTACAGAGGGGATTTGAGGGTAAAAGGGTAAACAGGAGAGGCAGGGAGCAATTGGAGATGAAGAGGTGGTACGAGGAATTCCGAGAAACGAAAATATTGAGAAGAGAGACGAAGTCAAGGATGGAACGGAGGCTTGATATGCTTTGTGCTAGTTTTACTGTTTTGACGTTTTTAGCCGTTTTCTCCCTCATAATTGTGAGATAAGATTTCAAGTAGCATCACTTTATTTCTATGCTTCTGATTAAATTCATCAAATATCAAATCATAAAAAAGCGTCTCTTCCATGGCATATATTTATTATTTTGGCCATCATTTTTTAAAAAAATCTAAAAAAACTTTTTATTGCTTTCTCAAATCCCGACTCTAATCAAGACGATGATCTGACAGTAACACCAAAAGTTTGCTTGTGCATAAAGCAGCAAGAAAGTACAAGAACTCTAGCTGAGTGAGGGGACGAGAATCAGTACACAAGTGTTTTTACATGAAAATCTTCTCTTAAATGAGAATGAATAATCATAAAACTTTAGTGTGAGAGATACTTCCACAATCTTATGTTTAGTACAGAAATTTTATAATACGTCCTTGCGGGAGGCAAGTCGTGGACTTGGTGCCTGGAAACTTGAAGAATCATTCTTACAATACAAGTCTTCTCATTTTTCTTTCATCTAATTTTCTCTTTCTATGCTTAAAGCAGCAAGAGTTAATGCAATCCTTTTTTTGTCCCGCCCATCGTTTGGTGAGCAGTTAATGTATTTATAATGATTGAGTTTTTCGTAAAATTTGTCCATGTGGCGCTGTCGTGTTCTAGAGACCTGCCACCAACTTTGCGAATTCCTCTAATCCAATCAAGTGGGTTGCGTGCACAGCTACTTCTTGTAAAGCCGGCTCTGCTGCCCGCGTGCTGTGTAGGTCATCATTCCTTCTGCAATATGACTGGCCAGCTGCTAAGTACCTCCCACGTGGACCCTGTAGGCTAAGCGGTGCCCGAGATCCATTATGGGCCTGTGGCCCATAGTGACTTTCAGGCCCACTGCATTCCGCGAGCCGGTCCATGCAAGCCTAGGCTTCCTGAGCCTTCATGGCTTCTAGGCCCATTTATTGGAAAATGGGTCTCTAGTGTGGGCCTTGGAAATCTGTACCCATCACTAGCTCCTCATACCAGAGCCGACTACGGGTTACCACCCTCTGGATTCTTCAACGCCTTGGGTCACTTCAAAAATTTTTCATTTCGTATCTACATTAAGATGTTGGTGCATGAGTCATTTAAGGGAGTAAGGCTGATGGGCCTGTACTCCTTATGGGCATTCTGCTCGGACTTCCGCTGCTTACTGGGTGCCCGGAAGTCTTGTTGGCCTTTAAACCTTCTCTTCACATCTAATGTCCTCGGAGGGAGGCTCTCCACCTTGACAGGCCTCTTCACATCGTTCACTTCTTTCGTCGCAATGTAAGCTCTTGCTATACACTTGGCCTCCCTGAACGTCTGCAAACCCTTATGCACGAGGTGCTTGAAGAATCTTCCTACTTCCAAAGTGGACAGGAAGGCAGTTAGTTTGACCCCATTAGTTAGTTTCGGGATCTACCTGGCCTTGGATATGAAGCGAGATAGAAAACTTTTGAGGCTCTCATTGGCTCTTTTCTTCACGCGAGTAAGGGGCCACGACTGCTTCTCAATCCTCCGACTAGAGGAGAATTGGGAAATGAAGGCTTCTGCTAGCTCTCTGAAGAAGCGGCTGGAGTCTATCGGCATTCCGCAGAATCGAATTCTCGCATTCCCCTTGAGTGTTAGGAGGAAGTATTGGCACATGGTAGTTTTAGCTAAGCCTTGAAGACTCAGATTGTGGCGACCCAGCGCCCAACTACTCAAACACGTGGTATCGAGCCGCTCACGCGGACTAAAAATTTAAAATCAAATAACATAAATTTCACATTTTAACCATTTCATTCACTTGAATTTCTATATCATGATAAACCTAACATATTAAAAATACATAAATCTCAATAACAGTTTAATCTCATCATCCGGCTACTAGGACTATCTTCTCAATCGAAACTTCTTCCTGCAACACAGATATGTCTCCTCCAAGTTAGATGCTATCGACTCAATCTAGAGCCAAGAAAATACAAGGGTGAGCCAAAGCCCAACAAGTGATATAATAAAAAATGCTAACAACAATAACGATCTCGGTTACCATCTACCAAGGTCTCAAATATACTCTGACAACTTACTATATCCGAGTAGATTACAACACGTCGTAAATACGACTCTAGACAAAGTAGATCCCACAAGACCCGAACATCCAAAAATAACAAGAGTGCCAATAAATAACGAAAATCCCCTGGAATCCAATCTCAATGATGATTGGGGATTTCTCCGGTCCATATGTTAGCGAGAACGACCAGCATACTTATGATAACAATGTAACATGGATTCCACTGAATCCGAGTATCACGAGATTCACACAAAGATATTATCAATATAACAAATGAGGTACTTACAATCATAGAATATCTCAAGGAATCTCCCGGATCTTATTACGCCACTGTGAAACAAAGGTTGCGTATATTCTTCGATAGCTGGGTACTTGCACGGGCTACCTGATACTCACAAGTTTGACCACCGATCAAATCCATGGTCCATAGAGACTCTGCCCCACAAAGTACAGACGTCTCCCGAGCATGCTCAACATTATGCTCCTCTTTTGACTCTACCAGTATGGAAGACAATTCACACGTCAAACCCAGCATCTCCCGCCATGATATCTACGACATCATGATCTACGATATTCACAGGGCCATAAGCATCCCGCCACACAAGGCAACGTACCTCAAATCCACCAGGATACGAAAATCAGTATCGGATAAGCGTAGACCACATTAAAGTACCAAAGCCTCCCATTCGACAAGATACTTCAATGTTTTCACCCACTCTCCTCAACCTTGACCGTAAGAAGCCAACGAATTTAAATACTCACACACCGAGTATAACGCAAATAATGCTTTACAACATCAATAACAGAACGTCGTTCGATGCTGACCAGACCGTACTCACACAATCAAATCCAACACAAAGGAATATATCTCAGGACATCCAAAGGAAATACAATGATTGAAATATGATCAGTTCAACTGCCTCACTATTCTTTTCCTTTTATTTCAGAGCGATGCCTACCACTAAGGCCAACAATACAATATATCTCAATTTTTTATTTCCAATTAATTGTTACCAGATCCCAACAAATTAATTGGTAATATTTATTTCTTCATACATATACCTTCATATATATATATAAATATATATACACACAAATTCCCACTTATACACATATATATATCCATACTTGGCCCAGCCCAACACACTCCATCACACACCCACATACTTGGACCTAGCCCAACACCACACACTCACAATATTCACATACACCCACACTTGACTAACCTGAGCCCAGCACAGCTCACACACACACACAACACTGTTGGGCCCACGGCCCAACACCACACACCCACTACCTCACTCACTGTTGGGCCCACGGCCCAACACCACACAACACACACACACCTCTCATGTTGGGCCTACGGCCCAACACACTCACACACACACGTTGGGCTCACAGCCCAACACACAACCCACAACTCACACACACACGTTGGGCTCACAGCCGAACACACAACCCACAACTCACACACACACATTGGGCTCACGACCCAATCATACACAACTCACATGCCCACACTTGGCCTTCGGTCCAACAGACGCACACACGCTCACCAACCCACTCCACCGCTCACCGGCACACACACCCACTCACCGATCATCACCGAGCGCCACCCACACCGGCCGTTACGCACAGCTCCAGCTGCTTCCATGCACACACACATGACCACCCAGTAGCTCTACTGCTTCACGCACCTTCCCAGCCCGTACGTACCAGAGTAGCAGCTCCTACGCATACCGAACACGACACACATGCCCAGTTCACGCAGAGCTTCACACGCACAAAGAATAGCCTCCACTGCTTCAACATCCACATAGCTCAATCACATGCCATATACAAATAAAAAATCATATATAGATAAAGATGCACACGAAATATACCAACAATTTACCCTATGATTTCGTGAACCATTCACTTTCAGTTTGGGCCAGAAATAGAGCCCGAAGCTCTGCTTGCTCACGCCACATAATCGTTCACGAGATAAATAGATTTAATAACCCTCCTCTCTCAACAATTGCTCACATAATCATACACATAACCCGCAATCATCAACGATGGTGAAATTAGAGAGAGAAGCAGATTTGAGCAACACAAAGCCAAGGAAAATACAGAGGAAGGAAGAGGGATTATGAGGGTTCACTTGCAACCGGATGAGAAATGACAAAGGGACGGAATCACTTGCCTGGTTTTCGGATCTAGAACACGGAAGGATTCGGCTTCACCACGGCTCCGATTTTGGCTTCAATTTTGGGGATCGATTTCAACAGCACGCCGACCTAGACCGACGAAATCGGCAACGACGACGGCAACCACCACATCAAGGAAGGACCGCACCTCACCTTTCTCCCACTCAGCCAAATTTCTCTCCTCTTCCCTTGGCAGAACCCACACCAAAGCGTTGATTAAATAGACAGAGAGATGAAACGGTGAGGGAGCAGAAGGAATCGGCAGCTTGGCCACGGCAGCAGGTGGTTGAGGGAGATTCGAACGGTTCGGCCATGCTGGCGACCGTTGCGAATGCGAGAGAGAGAGAGAGCAGAGAACGAGAGAGCTGAGAGGAAGGAGGTGGGGACGAAAATGGCAGAGAGGCTTCGAGAAGATGGTGAGGTGGAAGGATTTTGTTTTCCTTTTTCATTTCGTTAGCATATATATATATATATATATATTATTTTATAAATATTTTTATTAATATACTCTAAAATAAATCTACCTAAATTTAATTTCAGATTCATCGATAAAAATATCCGGGCATTACAGTTAGATATCTATATTTACTATTTTGATCTTTATTTTCAAAAAAATAGGAGCATTTATAATCTTATTATAAATCACTGTACCCTTTATGAGGATATATAATTGTACATTATTTAAAGAGTTACGTTGATTGATAATTAAATAATTCAATAGTTACATAAATTTTAAAGTTAACACCTATCTGTTGGCGTATTAATTGTTCGCTTGATTCAACCATTCATCTGTAAATTTATGTAATCGTCTGTTAAGATTAAATATTCAAATTTATTAATCGATTGGTTGTTTAATACCTCGGTATTTTATGTTTTCAGTTATCTAGCCATTTAAATATTTAATAATTTGGTTAATTTTTTTTTTTGTTTCAAGCCTAAAATCTTGGTTGACTTATATTCTTGTATGAGCTTACTATTCGTGGAGCCCATAGAGCAATGGGTCAGGCTGATACTATCTTAAATTATACCTAACATAATAATTATTGTGTTTTTTAATGAAGTAATTAATATGTATAAAAATAAAATAATTTGCAGAAAACAAAAATTTTTAAATATATTTATTTTACAGGTGTTGAGCGATCAGGTCATGCATTGTCTTATTTTTTTTTTTATAAATTTTATGTATTCATTTCAATAACTTTCTACAAAAAAAAATTAATCGGTATCATATTATTTAGAAGTATTTTTATTTTTGTAAACTTAAAATATGTAAATATAAATAAAATTTGGTTTATATTATTTTATTTTTCCTTACATATTTCCGCAATTGAAAAATAAAATATATATCACTTCCTTCCAAGTTCGGTTTTCGCCATTTCGTTCAAAACAAGAATTCTGGAGCCAGCTTCCGTTTTCGATTACAACTACTACTGAGAAACCTCGGCTATCTCTCGCTGATCATGTCGCTGGGATCCCGGAGGAGAAAGCTCTCCTTCGAGATTCTATCAACCGTCGGTCCTTTCGACGACGATGGTGACGCCGCGAAGGGCCACCGGACCCTTCGCCGATCGAACTCCGATCCAGTTCCTGAAAACGGCGCTGCTTTGCCGGACGACAAATCCAGTCGTCGAAAGAGGAAGCACAAGAGCTCCAAGAGGAAAAAATCTATGATTCCTACAAATTCAGCATCATCGATAAATCCGATCGCCGAAGAGGATAAACTTTTATCGGACAACATAGCTTCTGACGAAAAATTCAGAGAAATGGAGCTTAGATGTGATTACTCCATCGGTGAAACGAGTGTTGTTTGTGACGAAGTAATCGCCCCGGAGGAGAGCGCAGCTACAGTGTGTGAGATTTCGCATGAGTTGAGGCGGAGGAGTGTCAATGGACGTGCTGTGGGAGCTTCGGAGGAGTCAGCGTCGGCATTGAGGGTGGAGGAGAGTGAGAAGGAGGAAGTAATTTCGAGACGGAATCAAAGGAATGAGCCGAATGGGAAGTTGGAGAATGCTGAATCACTGGATTGGGAGCGCCTTATGGTCGAAGATCCTAATTGTGAGTCTTCTTGTTGTTGATTGGAGATAATTTTTGGTTATTTTCGATTTTTCGATTGATGCAATGACATTTGGTCTCTATAGGCAGTGTTTTATTTCTAGTAATGTGATTTATATAGTTTTTTGTATTTGAACTTTCAGGAAAATTACATACGAAAAAAAGGAACTTCTATAGGGTATTAGCTAGGCTAGAAGTTAAACTGCTACTAAAACCCTACAGTTTCCCTCCCCGTTTTCAAAATAGCCTTTTCTTTTCTTCCTAAAGCTGAAGAACCTTAAGTTTCTAAGTCAATCTCACTTAATAGAAGAACAAGAATAAGAGTAAGCTTTTCATTTCCACTTTATCAATGATGGGACGATATTCGTTAGTGTTCTTTCTCCATGTTGGTCAACATCCAGCGAAAACCAGTCTCATTGATGAATGGGCTCTCCTGGTGGTTAGAGTCATCCTCTTTCGCTTGTGTCACCACGACTTAGCTACAGGAAAATGAAAAAGGCCATGGTTGGCGCTGTCATGTTTCAAATCAAACCATAGGAAATAATAGTAATCACAGCAAGAACCAAACTTTGATAGCCTACTGGATAAAAACTAATTTGTTAGATCACGAAATAAACACTATGCTAAACAGCTAACTAGCAGTAGATTCTGGGAATGATTTGCTATCTAGTGATTTAGAGCACCACTTGTAATGCCAGTTGAAGCTCCACAAGTCTAAGTTGGAAATGAACAATAACGGAGATAAAAAATGTTTATGATGACTAGATAAATTAGTGAAAATGCCTTTTCCAAGCTTGCTTTCTATGGATTGAATCGAATAAAATTCTGAAGCAATTCCTCTTAAAAATTGGAATACAAATTTGATATCAGTAGAGAAAGTTATCTCCAACTAGGAGAGCATTAGGAAAAAGTAGAATCAAAATTGCTTGAGTGTTGCATTTAGTTTCCAAAGTAGAGTTTGCATTAGAATTCACTGTCTACCAAGCAAAATAGTCAATTCGATATATCTAGCAAAGTTATAAAAAGTGATTTAATAAATCAAAACAATAGACTAAGGGACCAAGTTAATAGCATGAAAGGCATGACTCCAAAATGATTTCTTCTCTCCCAACATATATAAGGATTAGTAAATGGCAACCCTCTGTCAAGAAGCATCAAGCCGACCCAAAACAGACCAACCCTAACTAGAGTTATGTTTACGACCATTCTTAGGTAGTAGGCTAGATGAGGGCAAGTGCAAATGGCCTTTGGATTGCCCCAAAACGGAAAGGCTAACAAATGTTCTATCTATCCCTAAGCCGGGGAGCATAGTAATGAAAAAGAAACGAGTAGATTATCATGATGTGAATTATTTTCTATTTTGTTTAATTTTTGTTTAGATTCGATAATAGCTAAGCGAGTATCTAAGTGAAATTTGTTAAGTTTTATTTCCTGTAATTGGTTTTTTAATTCTTTTACTTCTTCTTTTAATTGCTTAATTTCTTTTTGTAGATTGCCTGTAGTTACTTGTTGAAATAAAAAGGGAGAATGATATTTTTTAAATATTTTTGTTAGACTAAATTCTTCTGGTTCTTTTGGCTTTGGTGTTAATAAATCCTTTAATTTATGTAAATATTGTTGTTTCAAGTCTGAATCATCAATTTTATTTATGATATCAAGTAAAAAGTCCTTTTCATCATTAGATCGTAACATGTTAAGCTGAAAATTACAATTACATATGTGTTCAGTTGTAGCATGGTTTACGTTAGGTTCAGAATCTGAAAAGGTTTTGGTAGATTCATTAGCTTCTATGTCATATAATTTAGTAGCCTCTTGGTTTGAAGTGGATTCATGTTCTGATTCAGTATCACTTAGTAATAAAGTTGTTAATTTATCACACAATTGTTGATCATCCTTAAATAATTTGTAAATTTTCTTTTTTACTTTACATTGATTAGCCATATGTCTGGGTCGTTTACATTTCTAACAGATTACTTTTGAATGTTGTGGTTGATATGTTGTTTTAGGTTGCGGTTACTGTGTTGGTTTTCTTATATTTGGTTTTCTATGTGGTGAATAATAAGTAGTTTGATATGGTTTCTTTGGAATGTATTTTTATTTTTGTTGAGAAGGTGCTTGAAGTTTTTCTAAACCATACTGATAACTGAATGCGCCTAATTGCGATTTAAATTGCTTATTATCTTTTTGAAGTTTTGTTTGTTCTTTATGTTCTTGACATAATTGTAATACTTCTTTTTTAATGAATGTAAATAATTATCCATAGGTCATTTGATTCCATTGGATAGCTTACCCCCCAAGCTCAGTGAGCTTAGTCATGATACGTTTAGCAAAAAGTGAGGGAAGACCAGCAACGAATCGTTCTTTATAGAAGGATTCATTACAATATTCACGGCGAAAGATATGTGTAAGAAACATATCTTTATACCAACGAAAGTCTTAAAGAGTAGGATATCGAAGGTTTGATAATATTAAGTGAGAACTTAAATAGTCATCTTCAACATTTCCTAGAAAGGCTTGACTTATAGTAATAATAATAATTTCTAAGGAAGAAGAGTTTTATTTAAAGGTTTATAGTTAATAACTAACCGTGGTACTCCTCTTTCTTTTTCTGCATTGTTCATGACATAGAACGCAAAACAATTCCAAGGTGTTTTATGCATAAATTTATGGAGAAGGGGCATGTGCACACACTTTTAAAACAAGATTAATGTGCTGATGCCAAAGGTCATGTTGCCATTGCTTTTAGGTTACGTTGTTTGGGATCAAAGTAGAGTCATGGAAATCTACAAGAGTATAAAAGAGTACACTCTAGAAATTCTAGATTCATTTGAACCCATCAAAGTAGACAACAAATGGCACGAAGGATAGACAAGGTTGACTATGCAGTCCAAAGAAGTCATATTACAAAAGAATCATTGAGTCAGCCCAAAGGTTGAGTAGGAAATGAAGTTTCATGCAGTAGCAATGATGCTGGAAGACAATTGCTTGAATGAAATTGCTTTATGGGTAGAAAGAATCCTTTTGGTTGTACCCGTTGTTTTTATTAAAGGAGTCTCAAATGATCAGTTTCTTAATTAAGGAAATAATACTATATACCTATGGAGGAGATAAGAAGGCCCCAATGTCGAATGAAAAAGTAGCTATTGTATGAAAAAGGTGAATAGGCTATGATAGTTAGGAAACAGAACAAGAAAGAAGCGAACAAGGCTCCCCAAGTTGCATATTTAATCCCTACTTATTCTATGACAAATGGGTCTCATCCCAAGTTGGGTTCTAGGTAAGCAACGTGTTTTTTGCTTAAGTAAAAATTATACCCAAGGGTAAGCAATGTTGTAGACAAGGTTAAAGCATATTTTGATGCAGCCTCATCATAGGTAAGGGGCCTGATTTGCATGAAGGCCAACTAAACCTTCCCTTGGCATCCTGTCCTTTTTCAATCAGCTGAAAGCCAAAGAGAAGGCCTAACGACTTAGGAGTTTAAAAACGTGAGAGTGAATTGCATGCTTTTCTTCCTTTCCCCACTTTGTGGAATTTGTATAAATAAAAGATTTAGCGATTTGTATTTGATATGCATTCTTTATAATATTGTCATACTACAATTTTCCCAACACTTGATTGATGGAGCTGCTCTTGCTTTCATTAAAGAAGATAGAAGAAGTAGAAGTTCACCCGTTAATCAAGGTTCCTTCCCAGACGAGGAAAATTGAGTTCTGTTGCCACCTACACCTATAATAGTCAATGAAAGGAACCATACGTCCCAAATCACACAAAAGTTTCAACCCCTTGAAAAATTAGCGGGAGTAGTACAAAAATAAATATCCAATACACGTAAAGAATATTTAATTATAGATGATATAAACGATGAGAAGCATAAAGAGTAAAGTAATCAGCAATAATAAAAAAAGATAATTTTTGGTGATGAAGGGAAAACTCGATAACCGTGGCTATTGAGAAAAACTCTCCGGATTTCAACGGACAGGAAAGAAATCCACTATGAAAATCAACTTACAGATCGCGTGGTACATACGCGTAAATCTAGTCGACTTACTCCCGTCTTGTGATCCATACTAATAAACTCCTTGGATTTGCCCGCGACAATGGAATTGAACACCTTTCGGTCTTCAAGTCAATCTTCCCTCATGAATCGCTTGAATTGTCGTACACCATTGGAACCCTTTTTTCATACTACCAACGTCGCCAACGAAGGTAAATGGGCAGGAAGTACAATGGTAAAATAAGAGTAGTGAGAAAACCCTCGACACAAGAGCACAAGAAAGTAGTTTAGGTTTTCTCAAATGGAGCAAGGTTAAAGTATGAAGATTTTTGTTTGCTCTCAAAATGGGTGTTTCAAAATGCATAAGTAAAAGTTATGGCAAATGGAATAAGGGAATAATATATAGAGAGGCTCGAGAAACTCGTTTAAAAATATGATCGTTGTCGCGGCGTTCAAGCGTGGCTCAAGCTCGCGGCGGGTGCGCCTAGGGTTTCAAGAGAAAAACTCCCGAGCACTCGAGTGAGAAGAATGCGAACTTCGAGTGGGAGGCTATTGGTTTTGGCACTAGAGCGCATGACGAACGAGCATCGAGCGGAAAGCTACTGAATTTGGCACTCGAGTGCATGACAAGCGAACATTGGGCGCATGTTAACTGGAAACTGGGCTTGAGCGCATGTCGGGCGTGTAGCAAGCGGCATGTTATTGGAAACGGGGCTCGAGCGCACAGCAGGCGTGCAATAGGCACAGATCATCGGGAACGGATAGCCACAGAAATAAATTGATGCAACAACTTAACTAATACAATCCGATATCGATAAACAACCAAATATAGTCATGGAACATGCTAACACATAAACGACCCTAACAGTCAAGTCATTATCCACTTTGAAATGTCAATGGGTGATAATTAATGAGTTCCTTATGATACTACCTACAACAATAACATATTGCAAATTAGGATGGGGGAGTGGCTTTATTATTCCCATCTTGCTGAGCAGCAATAAGGCCCAAATCTTTGATTTGATCGGGAAAGATTGCACTATTTTTGGCCTAGGAAGCGAAGGGATTTAGCTCAGCTTCTTTCCTCCACACATTTTTCTGTGTGTCCGTTTTGCATGCATTTTGCTTTACATTGACACTTTGCTATCTTCTTATTCTTTAATGGATGGTTTGGTTGGATTTCATGGAGGTTCTATTAAATCGATCAACTGAAGTAATGATTGCCACGTGTCTTGAAGAATGACATTAGGAATAAATGTTTGTGTCTGTGGTTTGGATGACCACATTATGAGTTTGCAATGTTTTGATATATTGATACTGATAAGTTGTGATACCATGATGTAGAAATGATTAGATCTAAATTTATGAACTATGTACTTAATTCTATTACTATGCAGATATTTTTCCTATAATGTTGCAAATGTCAAAGGCCTTCTTTGATAGTCTTATCCCAGTCTTTGGCTTGCGTTCCTTCATTTTCCCAACAGATCCTTTACTCATGGGGAAGTCATCAGTCAAACACTTCATGGAAGAAATGTACCGTGGGAACTCTCTAAGGAGCACAATTACTATTGGGACTGAGGAAGAGCGAAAGAGGGTGTATGACACTATCTTCCGCTTGCCATGGAGATGTGAATTGGTAATTCTATTAGCTTCTCATTTGTCATAGGATTAGGCATTGGGATATTCAGGCTATATGTTTGTCTGTTTTGCCATATAAAGTTAGAGGAGGAAATACTTGAACTTGGGACTTCTTGATCCAACATCCTTAATCTTAACCAACTCAGCTGAGGCCTGGTTGACTTGGCAATATATTTGTTAGTGCCATGTTTATCTAATGCGAAATGCATCTTATTTTATTCTTATTGAAGACATGAATAGTTGTTATGTTTACCACTGTGCTTTTATATGTAAAATTGTAACCATTGACCTAGTATCTTGAGATGTATCTTTCATCTACTCAACTTAAAAGCTGCTGTTGTTCGAACAATTGATTATATTGGGGGAGTGTGGAGAAATGCCACATGCAAGGCATTTGAATAAGAGGTTGCTTATTATTAAATTTGATGTCTGGTGGATTGATCTGTCTCTTTTGTCATTGTGTCCATAGACACATTACTTAAGGAATTCTTTAAATTTAGTTTTCCAAATGGTGTGCTGATGTGTTTCGTCATGTGAAAGTTTCTGTATCTTTTCTCTTTTTGTTACAAAGAGGGTTTTATTGGTGGGTTTGAAATTTAGTTGTGAAATTATCAACATGAATTAAGATTTTTCTACAGAAATTTTCTTCTTGAAGCAGATGTTCTGAAGTACATATATGTTGCAGCTTATTGATGTTGGCTTCTTTGTCTGCCTGAATTCCTTTCTATCACTGTTGACAATCATGCCAATAAGAAATCTAATGGCATTGTGGAAAGTTCTAACAAGGTTAGTTGCATTGCTTTTCCTGATTCATTAATTAATCTGTATTGCTTAATATGAATGTATCCGAAGGCATAATAAGAAGAAAGCTGTTCCACTGTGTTGCATCTGCATATTTCTATTCCTTTGAAACTTGGTTTAGTCCTTTGGTGGATATTGTAAGCAGGGCATAGATATACTCTCTATTCTTTGATTAGTGCAGCCAACTTTTTTGTTTCCGCAAGGGAAGGTGTAATTTTCTCATCCATGTCTGTTACGTACTCGCCCCTCTGCTTGTTTCCTGTTTTCCCCATTTCCCATGCCCGTTTCCCCATTTCCTTTGGCCGTTTCCCGTTTTTCCGTTTTCCGTTAATTGTTCCCCGTTCCCCGTTACCGTTATATCCCGTTTCCCGTTACCCTATATATGTACTGTTACGCCATTAATGAGAGATAGCCAATATTTTGCCCAACTCTCTCTCTCTCTCTCCCTATTCCCTCCTCTCTCGTTCTGTGTTCTCTCCCTCTCTCTAGTTTCCCTCTTTTCCTCTCCCTATTTCCCTCCTTCCCTCGCGCCCGCTCCCTTCTCCCTCCTCTGCAGATCTCCCCTTCCGTTGCAATTTTCCCATCATCGCCGGCGATTACCCATCACCACCATGGAGACCGTATCAATGTCATTATTATCAAGAAGGGAAATGTTTGATGGAGATTGATTAATAAAATATCTTCTATTTTAGCTGGAGAAATTGTATTACAATGAATTTGGTTTCTTATGAATCATTTCGAAAGCACAATAAAAAATACATGTCAATTGTTACCAGACAAGCTCAAAGTTGTAGTTTAAAAATTCAGCCTTGAAGTAGTTAATTGCATTTTCATTAACCGAATTTTGTTTTTATTGCATTCAATATTTGGGTCTTGTACCCATCACTGGACTATAACATTGGTGCATGTTCTTATAGCTACTCGATCATACTCCTGCAAAATTATTAGCCAGGTTGATTTATTTATCTGACCTCATTGAATTGGTGCATTTTTCTTCTTGCTGATTCCACATCTTCTGTTGCTTAATGTTTTCTTTCCCTTCTATTTCTGTTACTTTATATACAAGATAATTGAATCGTGCTCGTGGCAGGCAATTTAATAGGCCACCTACAACAGAGTTGTCAGATTTTGGCTGTCTCATTGTATTAGCCTGTGGAGTCATGCTTTTAGGACAAACAGGTATAGTAATTGGATTTTAAAAATTCTGACATGTAAATAGTTTGCCGAGTACTGTTAATTTTACCTGCATTCAAATGGAGGTTGGTTTTGTTCTTACATATTTTTTCCTCTGTTCTTACACCTCTTTTTCTCATCAATGAATTACTTCAGATATTAGCCTTATATACCATATGATCCGTGGTCAAGGAACAATCAAGCTCTATGTAGTATACAATGTGCTAGAGGTAAGTTAGCTGTGCATTCAAACTCTTATATGTGGTTACAATGTGCTATAGACAAGTTAAAGCCCTATAAATGTTGAAGCTTTTTGGCATCAATTAGAAAACCAGGGTTTTGACTTTGTTTTGAGGCATTGTCTGAAGAAAAGAAGAATTAGTTGAAAAAATATTACTTTGCCCCTGAAGACGAGAGCAGCCACACTGTTAGTGTCAGCATATAAGGGTACATGCTATGTTTACTAGTTACTGGCAAAAAAGTCTTTTTTTTTGGCAAGTAGGAAACTGGGAAGTTGTGCAGAATTATGATAGATTAAATATTTGTATTGCTATTAGCTAATTGAATAATATATGTCAGTATCAGATTTTGCGGATGTAAATCTTTTTTTCCCATGGCCACATCAGTAATTAGTTGTATAGTAAAATTTGACATTATTTTATTATATATTTACATTTTAGAAGGAATTTAGTCAATTTATGAAAATTGAGTGTAATAATTTTATAATTCAGTAAAAAAAAACACTGCAAACCTTGTGATGTATGTATATTTCATACATTAACAAAACCTGTTGATTTAGGCTTTTTAGAAGATTTGGATATATCTAAAACATATGGATTTAGGTTTACAAGAAGCAAAGTAAAACAAAAGACAAATCTGATACAAAGACATATCACAATGATTTCTTATATGAGGACCTTTCAATACTAATATGTATCAACTGAAATTTAAAATATTGGTCAATATTTTGGTCCATATGGATCATTAGACTTCTCATTGAATGAGTGAGAGATGACATCTCATCTACAACATTATTAGAAAACTAGCTTGGAGTTTTACATGCAGCTTTTACATTTCTTTTTGAAGTTGCTCATCTCAAGTGTCAACAAATTAATACACACTGTGTGTGTGTGTATGTCTCTGTCTGTGGGAATAGGTGTCTAATTGAAATGGGTTAGACTGTGATCACCTGTAACTCTCTACCAAATTCTGGCCTTTAACATTTGTGACTTTGAACTCATAATCAAGAGCGCTTCTAGCCGTAATTGAACTTAATAAGCTGGAAAGATTACCATTTCTTCCATCACTTTGAAACATCTTGTATTGTTTAACAGTTAATCATTGTTGAATTTTGACATTGATTGATCTTGTGACAGATTTTTGATAAGCTGTGGCAAAGTTTTGGTGGAGATGTTTTGGAGACTTTATTTTATTCTGCTGATGGACTAGCAAACTGTTCACATGAGTCGTTCAGATATTGGGTTCGTCGATACATTATTGACTTAATGCTAGCTGCTGCTTCATCAAATATCCTTCAATATGAGACCTGCTTCTAGTCTTTTGAGGATAGATTTTGTTTTAGCTCCTTGGGTTCCTTGACTCCTATTCTTACTTGTTCATTCATTTATTTTATTAGCTCAGTCAATTACTTTATCAACCTGTATAGTTGCTCACAATAATGCCTTGATGGCCTTGCTGGTGTCAAATAATTTTGCCGAGATAAAGAGCAATGTGTTTAAGCGATTTAGCAAAGACAATGTTCACAATATTGTATATTCTGGTAAGCATTTCTTCTCCTCTGCTATTTATTATTTCTTATCATCTACATTTGTTGCGTACTATTCAATGCATGATTCTCTTTAAAAGTTTCTTTTATTATCATTTGGTATTTCACACACGGGATTATAGTTATTGGCCAGCCAGCGTCTCGGATAAGGGCCTCTTGAGTGTTCAGAGATAGGCACGCTGAATTGAAAAAAATACGAGATTGCTCTTCTGTATTGCCTGACAATTGCTTACTATATGCAAATTTGCTTCTCATGTGAAAGAATTTGATCTGATCAAACTACAAATTTTCCATATCAAGAGCAAATTGGGGAATACAAACCGTGATCTCACAACAATGTTTCCATATCTTGTATTGTTTGCTTATCAATGTATACTTCAATCTCTTGTATTTTTTCCTAACAGATTATTCTCATGGTATGGTGATTAATTAGCCTTCACTGACCTGTTTTCCCATTGTTAACGATCAGATTCAGTTGAGAGGTTCCATATCTCAGCATTTCTATTGTTTGTCTTGGCTCAATATCTTTTGGAAGCTGAGGGTCGTTGGTTTGGAAATTTCCTTTTTGTAAGTATACTAAAAGCTTGCGTTGTTTGGTTTCTTGAAGGCTTAATTGAACTAATGCTTTCTGTTAGTAGCTCTCTAACCTTTTTTTTTTTTGTCTTCTATCACAGAATGCTATCCTCGTTTACCTCTGTGAAGTGATGATTGATATCATTAAACATTCATTCATAGCCAAATTTAATGGCATTAAACCGATTGCATATTCTGACTTTCTTGAAGATCTTTGCAAGCAGGTAATATCATATTTCAAAAAAAATGTATCAGTCATGTTTATATCAGTATCAAAATATACAATTTTTTCCCTCAGTATCATATAAAGACATTTATATATTAAAATTAAATATCATATTTTTACATATTTTAATATGCCTAACGTTTTTATCTATACATCTTTTATACATCAACCAAATATATAGATGTAGATTTCTTAGAAGACTTGGATTGACTTAAAGCATAAGAATTTAAGCTACCAATTGCAAACTAAAATTAAAAACAAAAAATCTGATATATCTCGGTTGATATATCACGTTTTGTTGGAGTCTTGTAAACAAAGACAGCTGGCTCCACTAATCACTCGCCCCTCAAGAGACAAATGTGGAGTCTAGCAATTTATCCAATGCCCCTTGAAGTTTATTCCCCACATTTTATTATTCAAAAATTCCCCACTTGTCCAAGTTTTTTTAA
The DNA here is from genome assembly GCA_028571085.2 of Nepenthes alata. Taxonomy (NCBI): domain Eukaryota; kingdom Viridiplantae; phylum Streptophyta; class Magnoliopsida; order Caryophyllales; family Nepenthaceae; genus Nepenthes; species Nepenthes alata. The sequence goes on from JAOVVI020001608.1 coordinate 19,193, forward strand.
GTTTCTTCAAAAGCACCCCTATGGAATTTCCTATATCTTATCACTATCTCTATCAATAGCAGTGACTGCTTGATGGAAAATTTTCCCTAGAAGATCTGGAATTTAGGTTGTTTGAGAGAGCACGAAAGAGGTCATTTAAACTAGTGGTTCAATTAAAATACATAATAAAATGAAATAGAAATTACTGATTCTTTTTTTCCTTTGATTGGACAAATTGCTTTTCCCAATCCCTGACTGTAAATTGGCATTTGTACCTGTTAGATGCACATTATTTTTCTGTTTCTCTTTTGAAATCTGAAAAATAGCAAACCTTGGCAAAAACAATAAGGTTCCATTATGAGACCACAGGTTTAAATTACGGAAACAATTTCATTACGACTTATGATTATACAATTGACCATCTTTAAGCCCATTATGCAAGAAACTTCATGCACGATACCATTTTGTTTCATGTAAAATTCAGAATTGTAGTTATTGTTGCCCCTTTACAATACTAACCATGATGGAGAACTTGTATACTTTATGATGCTTCTCTTCCAGACTTTGAATATTCAGGCTGAAGGTGGGAAAAAGAATCTCACTTTTGTTCCTTTGGCTCCAGCTTGTGTGGTGAGCATCTATTTCCCTTTGATTTTCTAAGAGATTATTTCGAGACACTCTTTGAATATCCGTAAATGACATGATGCCTCATCCACTCATCTATTCTTATATAGATCCGCTACTGTAAATAGATGGATGAGACGACTGTATGAACAAATGGATGAGACAACACGTCACATAGTGTTCTTCCCTATCACGACTCTTTTTCTAAAGGCCTGTGCATAGACTTGCAATTGAATTGATGGCGTCAAGTAAGTTTGGATTGACCGTTTCTAATTATGTCTAAGTTACCATTTTGGTGTGTTTTAGGTAATTCGAGTTCTGACTCCGGTATATGCGGCTCATCTACCTGGCAGCCCTTTGCCCTGGAGATTGTTGTGGACAATTGTCTTGGCTGTGCTGACCTTTGTCATGCTTGCAAGCCTCAAGGTGTTGATAGGAATGGGGCTTGAGAAACATGCTGCTTGGTACATTAAACGGTGTCGAAAGAGGAAGCTGCATTCGGACTAGACAATCGCAGCAAAACATGTCTAAAGAGAAACCGTCTCCATCTCGGAGAATTCTTGTTAATGTTTTGTGGGAGAAGTTCCTGGTGCCATTCATGCAGCTCAGGGCTGTTGAATTTTTTCCGAGAGTGTACAGTTGCAGAGGAAGATGTACCATGGACATAGCGAAACACCGGCCATGTGGGACCCACTGCAAGCGTCTCCTTTTTTTTCAAAAAAAAAAACTATAGAATCAGGATCGGATGCATTTTACACTTTGATTTGCTAACAAAGCGTTACTTACAAATTGTAAAAATGTGTGGGAGATGCCTTTTAATAATATTTAGGATCCACTTTTAAGAGTATAAGTAATTTTATACTATTTTTATTACATTATTCTATATTTTTTTAGATCGGTGTATTCTTTCCTTTTTCTAATCACAATTCTCTCGCAATGCTTCGGAGGCGCTTGTTTTGCTAATGTTTTAAGTGTCGGGTCATATTAAACATCATCTCCTCATGTTCTTTTTTATAAGTGTAATTTTTAAATATTTATGGGTATTTTTATTTTTTTATCTTTTAGTATAATTCTATTTATGTATCTTATTTTCAAAATTTTGGTTGAGTTATTTTTTTAAACTTTTTTTTCTTTTTTTAAATGGACTTGTGAACACAACCACCACTTAGAATGAGGGCATATTTTAGTTCTTCCACACAATTTAAAGGAAAACTGAAACTTACATTGACAAGGTGTTAATATGTTAAGGATATTTGTGACCTTGTGAAAATATGCATAGATAAACCCTCTTTATACAACTTATTCTTTGTCGTCCCCTAAAAAAAAACCTCCCTAAACTTGTCATGACAAAATAATCTAAATGGGTGACCGAATATAAAATTTCATAAATTATATAAGCTATCAAAATAATTAAATATATATACATAGATACATATTAATGAGTTGTTTACTAATTCAGAACAACTATTCACATGTTTGTGTAAACTATAATAAGCGACAATTGAATAATGTAGGGATCGATAAATATTGATATTTTTTTTTCATAATACAATAAAATTACTCCAGGTCGACTTTATAACAACGAATATATGCAATATTTTGCAATGTATTAACTGGTATTAACATATATCCCTTATCATATATACCGTCTCATGTATCACATACCAATTCTCTCTTTATTTCCATGTGGAGGTTAGATAACTATCATTGTGATACTTAGATTTACATTTAGCTGATGAAGTTTATATTCGGTAACGTTTGAAAATAATTCGATTTCTCATTATATAAGAACAGTGTATAGTAAGCAGACTAAACCAGACACATTTTCCATTTTTTATAAGTTAATTTTCATTCCCCCCAAAATTTGCAACGCGAAGGAAAATGAATATGACACTTGTTTTATGGCTGAGCACAGAACTATACAAATGTATAATACATTCACATTGTCTCACTCCGAATGACACACCTGACAAGCAGCAAATCTCTTACTAATTCAGAGAGAAAGATCCATTGCAGTACCTGCAGAATTCAAGAATTACTTTAGTGGTGATTCAAATACTTTAAAAGAAAACAGACCTGACCTCGAAACTCAACAATGGCACTATATTACCAACGCCCTAATATATCAACATCGACACTTTTTTGGGGTTATATTGTAAGGTTGGATTATCTCATATTGGTTGAGTAAAGAGGTGACCCACTGCTTATAAGTCAGAATATTTCCTTCTTCCTTCGATATGCCTTTTCAACGGCACTGGAGACCAATAAATTTCATGTTTATCTACAAAGCCAACAATACCTCCAATGGGGATAGCCCAAACTTTGAAACTCAACCACATATTCAAATAATAAGAGCAGCTTTTATACATAGTAGGGTTACCACGGTATAGATCCAATCCTCTTTGGTGCCCACGATTCAAATTCAATGCCGACTGATCAAGGATTGTTCATCATTGCAATCTAATGTAGAGTCTTGGTAAGCTTCTTAGCAGACATAGAAAATTGATGTTCTTCATCGTCATATTTGGTTGGGAAGAATCAAGCCGGGGTTAACACCGCTGATAATATATATTTCTATCTTATTCCCATTATCTCATTTAGTTGTAAAATGACATCTGAGAATAAATATTAGCTGAGAATATTTATTACTAGAGAAGTGAAAATATCTAATTCTATGTAAACGGATAAATAATTCTCTATCATTAGACAAGTGAAAATATCAATCACGAGTCCCACTCGCCCCACTACTAACCCTACCCTGACGCCACAATCCCTGGCATCGGCCACCTACCACGACCCCCAACAGTATTGTGCCGCCATCTCCCAATCCTCCTTCAGCCACCGTGTTGGTATTCCCAATTCATTGCTAGAGGTAGTAGTCCCTTCCCATAAAAAAACATATAATTTAATATTTATTTTCACCTTATTCTTAATAATATTTATTTCATTTCCATTTTATTTCAGTTCGAATACACCTTAAGAAGACAAGGTTTGCTTTGTTTGCTGACTTCAGTTCATGAATTTCATCTTTCCATGATGTGATCTTCACTTCATGCATTAGTTAGGGCAGCCAAACAGTTAGAAATCCTTACTCTATACCCTAATATGACTTTAGAAGAACGGTAGATTTAAGCACAGAAGAATTGCAATACCTGTTGCTAAACTTCTCAATGGCGTCGGATGCGTACAGAAGCGTTTCGTTGGCTTTCTCCAAAACCATATAGAGCTCCTTCCCTCTTGTAACCCGAGCAATAACCCATGCGTTGTTCTTTGCTCGGATACATACTTCCAGGTCCTTCTCATTGCCTTCATCCTCCCATTTTGCTCTGCTCTTTTCTAGATCAACCTCCTCTCTCACCTTACACATGGCAGCCAAAGATTCCTGAAAAGGGACATGAAAAGGAGCTATCTCAACTCCATTTGAAAGTAACATAATAGATAACTGTTATCTATCTTTAATCATCATCTCATAATTTGGTCCACGGAGCGATAAGGATATAGATTAAAATATCGACCAATATGTATCAATGTCAGGGGTCCTAATACCGTGGCAAAATCATAATAAGTTGCCTTATCAATGATCTATAAGTTGATAAAACCCTGTCAGGTAACAATTTTTAGGAAATATTTTTCTTCTTATATATATATGATATATGTGTATTATCTTATATGTCTGAAATTGATACGACCATGACAATATAGATATTTTCATCTATCATAAGGATCCATGGCTCTTGTTAAACCAGGAATCCACCATCCAGAAAGTTTCACCGTCTTACAAGCTTCAAGATAAGTTCCACCATATACACACAATTGTATATTTATTTCTAAATCTGGGTAAGGGTGGTGATGACACTTTAAACCACATGACTGACGGAAAAAAAGCCATCTCAGTTCTCAAATATTTGTTCATTTTAGCTCCTACTATCTAATCGTGTTCCACTATTGAG
>JAOVVI020001609.1:0-11993 GCA_028571085.2 Nepenthes alata
GAGAAGAATCCACTCTCCTCGAGGGTCCAAGAATTCTGGTCTGGGCTGCGGCATTTGTTTGGGTGAAGGATGGCCAATTGCAAATGAAGAGCGAGAAGCGGCCGAAGCCATCATGACTTATGAATAATTGTCCCATCTTTTGAGTCCTATCGAAGACTACTTCCTAAAGTGATGCGATTAGCATAAACTGACTTTAGTGGGATTCGAATGCAGAGCTATGTAGCCACCAAAAAAATTTCTTGTCATCGTCAATAGTGTGTCGAATAAAAAATCTCAAATGGTTGCATAGATTCATAATTTTATGAAAACTATATGGTATAAATTGTGGTATTTTATTGTTAAGTTATACTTGTCCAAAATATGATAATAGCGAATCCAATTTTATCCAAATGGAAGAGTTCCCCCCAATGTGAGTGTACTAAAATTGCCGAACTTTTTTTTAAGTGACAACGCATTTTTTGTCAAGTCATCCCTTTTCCTTTGGTTTGCCTTGCCGACATTCGATTTAGCAACTTTAGTAATTATCTTACTGAATATTGTACCTTACCAAAGGAAATACCAAAGAATACTATCAATCTTAATTACACACAACTTGGCGAGGGATTTGCATGCAGAGATAATAGTTTTTTTGTCTGCCCATTTGGATATTTTAGACCTTTGGACACCTTGTACTCCTTAAACATATCAGACCCTTAGACATCTTGAATCATCTCACCTCTTGGACCTTCTCACATCTCGCCTCTTGATATCTTAAGTCAATGAAATTCTAGCTTCTAGCTCCCTAGAGTGGATCTCGGGTCCAATTATCCATTTGGGTTCAAACCTTACTATTTTATTGATGAACCAACTAAGTTTATAATCTAATAGTTTGAACTTTGGAGTTAAAAAATATATATTATAATAAATAATAATCTAGAATTATATACATATATATATATATAAGAAAAAAGAATATTTTTTTCCTTATATAAGAATAAAAAAATTATTATGATAAATTTTGACATTATTCATCATATTATTCTATAAGTCAAATATTAAAATACTAGTTCCTAACTTATTCTATTTTAATAACTAAATATATAAATAATAATTTTAAACTCTATTCTCATCATATTCTATTTTTTTTTAAAATAATTATTTTATTCTTACGTTATTCCATTCTAATAGCTAAACGTATTAATATAATAATAATTATTTTCTAAAATTTAAAAATAACTATTTATCAAAGAATATTTATTTCTTATCAAAATACAATCAAATAGTATTATAAATATTTTATTAAAAATAAAGTAAATAAAAATTTTATTTTTACCAACTAAACATAGCTCGATACTATGATCCATACGCTAGTGATTACAAACGGGACAGGAAATCACAGCACCATTAGATAGCAGAGTGGAAATGATATTAGCCAGCTTTGCCCCATCGCGAATATAGCAAGGAATCACCATTGTATAAAGTAGGTGATGGTATTATAGCATCCCACTGCCATTTCAAGTATACTTTATAAAAAAATAAATTTTACATTATTTCCTTATATGGTATAAAGATGTAAAACTTACTTATAATCAAATATATATCATGTATACTAAATATTAATCATTTTATAATATTTACTAATAATATTAAAAATAAAAGCTCGCACCCATAGATTATACATAATACAGTTTTTTAAACATAATTTTTGTACTTATCAATTAGATACTTTCAAACTGGGATCCCTGCTCCATACCTGCCCCTAATATTAATTTTCCATCTCATTCTCGCCGTGATTTTCAATTGGAACAGACATAGTAATTCAGAAAACCACCGCAATCCCTTCCCGATCCATCACTATCCCTCCTAACAAAGGAGACATCACTATCCCTCCTAACAAAGGAGACGGCATCATCGCCCCAGCTCCAATATGGGCTTTAATTGTCCATGAAAATATCCCTTTCCATTACCACCTTGCTAACCATTCCCCATCCCTAGGAACTCCAGTGCTGAGAGAATGGTCTCTATCTTTATCTGATCAGGGCGACGGACTGAAATTTCAATTTCTAGAAAATTAGAACTCTCTTCATCCTCTACAGAGTTCAGAGCTTCCGTCCATCCAACATTCTTGAATTGGATAAAGAGCCATTCATATCAACACCAACACAAGTAGAACTTCCTCTGGATGGCAGTAATGAAGATGGGGTCAACAGAAGAGCCATTGGCATTTAAGAAATAGGCATTGTCTTTTCCATAACAATGCAGCAGGAAGGTGTATAAAAAACGGAGCTCCAATTCTTCCATTACCAGAACAGAATAGCCATCACTTACACCTTGGCAATGCCGTCAAATCATATAGATCGATCTATGCAGCTATATTTTTGCAGATGCTGGTAAAATCAACCACATAATTTTTAAATCAACTCACATATCATCATATAGATGCCCCCAGGACAATCTTATGACACAAAGAAGCCTTTCACAGTCTGCCAGTTCTGTTCCAAACCATAACATTTACCCAAAGAAGTCTATTATTAGCTTGTCACCCCAGCCATACTTCCGATCAGTGGCTCTTCTGAATCATTTTGGTTCCTGAGATATTGCAGCATTATCTTGCTCAGCAAGCAGCACAAGCTCAACTTCATGCATTGAAATGTAGCATATGAAAGCAGATGACAATTAGCATAGTTGATAAAGTCCCTTGGCGGCATTCCAAGAGACCTATGATCAAATCTCAACTTTGTTGGGTTTCTGGGGGAGTGGTCTTCGGCGCGGGGAAGAACTCCCTCACCCTGGTTGTGTAATGCACATCAATGGATGAAAAATGACAAAAAAAAAAAAGAACTACATCAGAAAATACGCTGTAGTCTCGTTTTACCCATACTTGGATGGCTGTGATGAGTCAAGCTGCATTGTAACCGGTCCATCATTCACGAGATTGACCTTCAAATCATTCCAGACAAAATTCAGTCAACAGTGTCCCTAAAACAGATTGAAATATAAACAGAACACTAAATTGAGCAAAGTGATCTTACTTTCATCATTGCCCCAAATATGCCATCTGAAACCAACAAAGGGAAAGAAATGAGTTTGTAACCTTTACCTAGACTAACAAGATCATAATGAAGTACTGCTAGAAAGATGAGCGAATGGTGTCATTCATATGAACTAACAATTTAAAGACCTTAATTGTGGAACATAATGAAGGATTGCATGAACGATGTCACTCAGGATGTTGAATTTGATTACGGTTCCCATGCACAACTGTCAATTTGTAACCGGTTGCATAGAATCTATGAAGGAGAGGGTTTGAGGCTTAGGATAATCTGATCAGTGGTCAAGTGCAATTGTCGTTTGGAATGGACAGCAAACCACAGAAGATTCATTTATGAATCTGTACTTTGTAAAGACCCAATAATATCATAACAGTTTGGTCTGAAACATAAGATTTTTGCCAAGAGAGGGTAGAAAGCTCGACTAACAAGTGAAACTCTTTGATTGAAGACAAAAACCAAATGATCTTCGCTTTGCGGGAAGAACAAAAACCACCATCTCACTCTTTCATTTCTTCAATGCAACCTTTTTATTTCAGTTAGAGTATAGCTGACACTAAGCTGGTCCAATTAGAAATGAATCGCAGATGCAATAGCATTATGCATGAGCACAAGCATACCAAACGCAAAACATACAAATCAATTACCTTTTATAAAGTCCATATTGTAGTTCTTCCGAAATTTATCAACCAGAGACTCATAAAATGGCTTTGCTTTCAGAGGAGGCATAGCCACGTGGAAATCTGGCTTGTTGCCCTTCAAAATCCCATATAATGTAAATTGACTTACTGCAAAATAGTCAATTAACACCACAGGTTAACAATAAATACAAAGTTTGTAAGAATCTATCAGAATAACCCAAAGAAAACAGTAAACAAAAAGAAAATATCTCCTGTACCCAGCAAAACTCCATAATTTTTCTGCATAACCTGCAAAATGCAACTACATCCGGTAAATTGCTTGTCATCATGATGCTTAAATTGCATTATTTCCAGCTAGCAAATTAAACCTACAATTAGGGGCTAGAATTTCTGCATAAATTAAAATAAATCCTCCTTTTGGTTGGACGAAAAATATTTCCCCTAAAATTACTCTCTTTGATAGTTGGACACAGAAAGTCAAACAATTTCCCCTGAAAAACAAATTCAATAAGAAGATAAAAGTTGTATACTTGTGCATTTGGAAGGATGTTGATCTCCCATCATCACCACTATTATTATCATCTAACCATGGACACCCAAATTCCCGCCACTACCACTCCCATGCTGCGTCACCTCAAGACTAACAAAACCACCCTTCCACAACCAACAAGCCACCCACTGCCACCCACCACACCACAGCTAGCAATCACCAACACCATTCTACACTAACACCATCAGAATTCCAGCACCACCATCACCATCCCACTGCCACCAGACTCCACTATCACCCTCATTCCACCGCTACTAACATCATTATCACAATAGCACCACCGCTTTTTTCATCTTACTAAACAATGTTAACTACTCTTTCTTCAAACCAATGAAGAACTGAAGGAAATATTGTCATTTACCAGTAGTGTATATTTTTGTCAAAACCTGTACTATACTGGCCAGATGAAGACCTGGGACAGATATGTAAGCACTGATGCTCAGCAGAAGATAATCCAATGAGCAGCAACATCAGCCTTGTAAATCAGTTAGAAGTTAGTTAGAAGTTTGTTAATTAGTTGTTAGTTTAAGTTAGTACAACAGAATCTGTCGTGTTTAGTTTGTTTAGTTCTTGTATAAATACTCGAACTTATGCTGCTTAATGAATTATAACACAAACTGTATTTTACACATTCACAGCTCATTGTCAGGTTCTCTCATTTTCCACCGTCAATATACTGTTAAACTACACAATTTATAGGTTAACAATAATAATTATGAAGACAGAAATGCACATATTTAAGGCATAAAAGAATGGCCCGAAAATCGTTCATCACCACAGCCAAAGGTGAGTTGGGCTGATTTCAGTGCTCATCGAAGCATGTTTGGCGCTCGATTACTGACACCCTGGAAATTGAAATCGTGTTCCATTAACAAAAGATAATACTGCACATATCACAGTATAAAAATGATAACTTTATTGGCATAAGCGCATTTATATAACATATGAACAGTTGACCCAAAAAATGTTCAAAGCCAAGAATTTCTCTCTCTCAGCACACTGTTCCTCATCTTCTACAATCAGTGGCTATTGTTCACGCATAAAATTTTAGTTTTACAGTGCTCGAAACCCTTTCAAATGGTTAAGAATTTTACATAACAAGTTATACTACTATATTTACAACATTTAGGCAACAACCTAATAATTAAAAATGCAAGAATTATAGAGAAAATTGGTAATTTTCACTTGCCAAGATTTCCTCGGCAACACAGCAGCAGTGTAGAGAATAGAATACGGTGTCAACGGAGAAAATACTATCACTTGCACAAACACAAAGAGAGAGAGAGATGAGATGAGATGCACTATTATTCAAAACGCAAGAAGAAAGATGGAGTGATTTCATAGAGAAGATGAAGCATCTTTTCGAGAGTCCAAATGGAGAGGCTGGGGTCCTCAGATGCATGTAAGAAAATTAAGAGAAGGGGAAACGTGACTAACTAAGATGTTATTCCCAAAAAAAAATACTTTAGTTCTATTCATGCATCAACTGAGAATCATGGAGGAAAAACAGGGGTGTTGTACGAGTTTGGGTGGAAAGGAGCATGAATTTGGTTTCCAATAATTTTTTATAATTAAAATTAATTAAACTAATTTTATTAATTTTTATTTCAATAATTATACATATATAAAGATATATTATTATCACAATAAGTCCCAATAATTCTAAGATGCCAATAATAATTACTGATTGTAGATAAAAAATTATCAAAATACCTTTTTAATATCTCTGAGAATATGATATATTCGGCCTCTTTACAAAATTAACCTAAGTTTGCCTTCAACTATTGCTCATTAATTATCCTCATTAGCGATTTTTTGGATTAAAAATCCAATAAACTTGACTCGAAATACTGAGGTGTTACATCAAAGGCCATTAAGTATACGATTTGCAAACTAAACAAGTCCTTGTCAGTAGAATGTCATCTTTCATGGGAACATCTTTCCCTCCAAAGATAAGTTCTGCGTTGCTGAAGATGAATTCCTGGTCTTGCCCTGCTCAATATCCGAACACCCTGTCCCTCGTCCTGCACATGTTTCTGCGTCTGATAGTGAGATATTTCCTAATAACCCCCTCAATTCAGGTAATGCTTCAATTCCTATAGAGTCTGCCCATCAGAACACGTTCCTACAGAAACAGTTCCCGCAGTACCTTTGCCTCTTCCTAGATCTCACATAACCAACCATCTCCAACTTACTTGGACAAGGATCACTGTCAGCAAGCAATCACCAACACCTTTCTACACTAACACCACGAGCATTCCAGCACCACCATCGCCATCCCAGTGCCACAAGAAATCACCATCACCCTCATTCCACCACTACTACCACCATTATCACAATAGCACCACCGCTTTTTTCAGTTTACTAAACTATGTTTACTATTCTTTCCTCAAACAAATGAAGAAAAAATCAGGGAAACATTATCATTTTCGAGCAGTGTATATTTTTCTCAAAATCTTTACCCTACTGGCCAGATGAAGACGTGGTGCACAGATGCAAGCACTGATGCAAAGCAGAAGAAAACCTATGAGCAGCAACATCAGCCTTGTAAATTAGTTAGAAGTTGCTCAGAAGTTTATTAATTAGTTGTCAGCTGGTTAAGTTAGTATAACAGAATCAGTTATTTTTCGTTTGTTTATTTCTTCTTGTATAAATACTCAAAATAGTGCTGCTTAATGAATTATCAGAAAAACTGTATTTTACACAGTTCAAAGCTCGTTGTCAGGTTCTCTCAACTTCCATATCCATGAGGGTTCTTCCTTTTCACAATTTTCAAGTCCAACCAAACGGAACTCAATATTAATAACCCTACGACAGATATGTAGAGATACTTAACACTTTGATCCCATGCTTTTCCAGTGGTTTCATTGGGGAACAATCTCATGCTCAGTACCTTCCGACATCTGCAAAACTTCACTAATTTCAATGTTATTACTCAATGTAACACACATTCACATACAGAGAGAAAAACCGAAAGTCAAACAATCAGAGTGACAGAGATACATGTATTCAGCGTCTGTATCGGTATCGGATTCGTGGATTCCAACGAGGACCAGTAGCCCTGGGCCAATCTCCGAGACAATCTTCCCTTCCACCTGCCGATTGGCTTTCCCATTATTAAGAAAGGAAGCCGCAAGAACAAACACCATCCCGTTGAGAGAAATAGAAGGCCCAACAAACTGACCTCGACGCTGGCAGAGGCGACTCGTTGGACTACTGCTCTCATGGATTTGGTTTGGACTCTCTTGGAATCCGAAGTTGGAAGCTTCCCACAGTTGCGAGTGCGGACAGGAAGCGAGCAGTGGCCGCTGAAGTGCAGAGCTGAGATAGGAGGATATGTCGGCGAGATGTAACCTACTGCTGCCGCGATCATGACGACTGGGATTTATGTGGGTTACGTTTTTCAACTTTGTTTTGTAAAGGTGGATTGGGTTAGGTCCAGCCCAAGAGGAACCCAAAACGTTTATTACCTGCATTGAGGGTCTATATCTCTCATTTTTATTATTAAATAAAAATTTAATTATAATTTTTTAAAAAAAAATTATAAAATTATATATAATGATACGTCTCTAAATTTAAAGTATTGAATGAATTAAAAAGCCCTTATTTAGGAATCTGATTGAAGCGGGTCCGGTCTTTATTATTTTGAATATGGATCCTATACACTAAAACAAACCATCGAGAGGTCAGACAAATACGGGACTCGATCTCCGGTATATTTTCTGACGCTCAAGTTAATAATCTTTTCAATGGGTAAAGAAAGATAGGAAGATAAATATGCGTAGGTACAAGTATGGAAGAGGATTAAGTGTATAGTTGGGGAATTGGGTTTCGTTTAATGCATTCAAAGAAGTGAGTGGCTTCTTAGGTGAGACACTCATGGAGAGGGTGGCTTAGTGAAAAGTGTACTCGTCGGAGAGTGGCTTTTTTAAGAGATGAAATCATCAGAGAATGGCTTTTAGAAGTTCACTCAAGAGCTTGCGTAGTTTTTTCCTCTTCTAAACCGTGAGAATTTTGAGATTGGATCAGACCCTCTCTCTCCTGTGGACGAGAGGGTGTACTTGTAGAGTGAAGTGTCAGTTTAGCCGTCTCTAAATATTACAACTTTGCAAGTTAGTGGAGCAATATTCATGTAGCTCCTGCGAATAGTTAGTGCACCCGTTATTCGATCGTGCTCAGGCAGCTATCCCTTGTAATTTGTGTCCCAGTGATCGTGAGGACAGTACAGTGGTCATGGTTGCCAACAATCATCTACTGAGTTATAAAGGTTGTTGGCTACTGAGTTAGAGTTGCAACCATTTGGAGAGTCCACTAGTTTTCCCTAATTGTCCACATTCTGTTGGACGATATCAGTTGGACTCCTTGGGCCAAGAGCAACACTTTCTAGATCTTAGACTTGGAGGGTCTTTTGGTGGGCCATCGCTATTTGGATTTCTCTTCCTTCAACAAGTTGAGTTTTGGGCTAACCTATTGATCATTATACCCATTACTAGCCCCTCATATGAGGAGGTTTAAATTTTTAACTCTTGGCATATTTATGATGGGATGCTAGTAGCAAATCTTCACGCGTGCTTTTTCTCAAGATGCTCTACAGATTCTTTATTTTGTTTGGTAGGATTTGATTTGATTCTTTACCAAGTACTGAGATGCACAATCATCTCGATTTAATAATTACTGATATTTTTTTCAGTTATAAATGGATGGACTCTCTATACCTTATATCACGGTTCTCTATACCTTATGTCACGAAGCAATCCTCATTTGCTAAGAAGCAAGTCTATTTGGAATTAACATGGAGCCTTCATAACCATTAGTTAAAGTTAGAGGGAGTTTTTTTCCATTGTACGAGGCTGACGTTTAGGGATGTGCCTGAAGTTTGCCTTGGTTTTCCTCTTTTATATATAAATCTGTCTTGATTTTTCTCTTTTATGTCCAACCTTAAATCAAATCTTCGTTGTACTAAGAAAAATCTCGAGTTTTGGGGGAAGTTTTTTTCCCTTCTCCCATCTATGTTAGGCAGTGCTCTCTAATGCAGTTCTGAGGAGGAAGTGTCTTAATCCCCAAATGGGAGATGGTTGTTCCTCTTCTTGTCCGTTTCAGGAACTCTACTCTTCTGCTACTCTTAAGAGGACTGTTCTACAGTCGTCAGGAAGGGACTTTTTTCTTGTTTTTTAGTTTGCCTCCCTGTTAAGAGCAAGCACAGCAATTCAAAGAACCGTGCTCTGTTCTTGTCGAGATGGCTTTTCTACTCTTTCATCTGTCTAGAAGGTTAGTTGGACTACTGTAGTTAGGCTGCGGCTCTATATATTATTTATTTTCTTCTGAGTTGTACTTTTGCTATTATAAATTTGGTATATTTTGTAAAATAAATTAATGAATAAAACTTTTTGAGTATTTTTGTCTTCATTGCATGACTCCAATATTCTTGTATAGTTTGAATAGTTGAAACACTTGAATGCTATTTTTTATTGCGTAACTTCTGACAATTTAGACCACTAATAACTCGATCTTCTAACAATCCAACTGATAATAGTTTATTCTGAACACTTGGTCATTATGTAAATTAATCAAATTTGTCTCAAGCTCATCTAGCTCTCACGCTGCTAGTTTGTCGTCTTGGAAAGCAAAGTATCCGGTCATCGTAACCCATGCCGCTAGTTTGTCGTCAATTTAGGCATCAGAGCCGTCAGTGATCAGCAGGCTGCATAGAGAGAGGTAGCGTCAGGTTATCATTATTGGCATAGCAAAACTAGCGCGTCATAGCATTCTACGGTGCAAGTATGTGCCGCGGCCATTATGAAGACGCACCTCTTTGGTACTTGCAATCGATGCCGTTTTTAAGCCAAGGCTTTGACTATTTAAACTCTGGCCGTTTGTCACTTCTACACTTATTCATTCTTTGAATCACTTTGCCCTAGTTTGCTCTTCTTCCCTTCTTATTTTCATGGTTTCTCAAATTACACCCCATGGTAGCGCCGCGATCTAGTCTGTTCTCATAGGTTAGGAAGTAGACACTCCGTATGATATGTATAGTATTTCCTGTGCTATTCTGTACGTGATGCCCAGGGATAAAAATAGGGCTTGTGCTCCTCGATTTGGATTTATCACCATCTACGAGGCCCATCTAAAAGTATGCCATCATCTTCCATTTAAGAAAGAGCTATATGAGATCTTGGTAGTTCTAAAAATTATTGTAGCTCATCTCCACCCTAATGCTATGCGATATCTAGTTTCTTTGTACATCTTCTTTCATTCCAAGAAACATTTCCTGAATGCCTAAGTAGTGAAGGTAATCTTTTGATTCAATCAAAATGCTGACTGCATTTCCCTTACCCCTCATAAGGGTTTCAAAATAAACGAGGGCAATCTAGATGCAATAAAGGGTTGGAAGGACCGTTGATGGTTCCTTCCGATTGGACCATTTTCAACAATTGGGGCAAAGTCAATGGTGTGTACTTTAGTGATGTCCTCAAAAGGGAGAATCAAATGACTCACCCTCTGAGAAGGCTTGTTGTGGAGAATGTTATTATTCTACATCGTATGGGTCATTGGCTCATCCAAAAGGCACTTACTAAAGTCTAGTAGGAGGTCAGGATTGAAGGGGACGATGTCACCATCATGCCATTCCATCAACCCAAGAGAAAGTTAGGAGATCTATTATTCGGGATTCTCTTGAGCGGTCAGCTGGTAGGGTGGGCCCTCCATTGCCCACCTATTCTAACTACAATCAAGCTATCGATGAGGCTTGTGAATAGGCATCTCCTTTGGTTGCCGACGAGTCATCGCGTAGGCCAAGTTCCACTGATTCTTCTCTGGTTGATTCAATTTTTGAAGAGGCGATCAAACAGGTTGAGGGCGGTGAGCCCCCTACTAATTTTGCTGCTACTAGAATAAATGGCCCATTGGTTGGCGAATCAGGAGAGTCGATCGATGCCCCTACTATAACTAAGTATGGGGTCTCGATCTTGGTCCCCTCATTGCTCGAAGCATCACTCTCCACACCTCCTGCTACTTTTATTGAGGAAGGTGCTAACAATGATCAGATAGTCGGAGAAATAACTGAAAAATAACCCAGAGGCTAAGGCTACTGAGGAGGTGTGTCTCACTCTCCACCATAACTTATGGGGGCTTCGAGGGTATCTCCTTTCTCTCTGAGTTTTGTGGTGCTACTTTATCACCAGGTGCAGCCTCTATCTTGGTTATGGCCTTCGTCTGGATCTAGGGCAGCGGTTCTCCTAGTCCATCTCATCAGGAGGGTCCATCTATCCTTACGACACTACTTCACAAAGTTCTTCAATTCATGTTTATGCTTTTCATTGTTGTTCCTAGCTAACAATTCCCTTTTGCTCGAAAAGTGTAGGAAGTGCTTTGAGTGATAGAGAAGCCTTTAGATTGGTGAGATGTCGAGATCTCTCACTTATCTCAAACACATGCAGATCCTATTGTGCTTAGGGAGATGGAAGCCCGAGTGGACACTACCATTGTCAAGACTTAATATAGAGTCATGACTGGGCCATTTTCCTCGACCGAGTACTGTATGAGTCTAAGGTGAGATCTTGAGAGCTTTCAAATCAACAAACTCAAACTCTAGATCGGATTGCCTTGCTCAATGACACGCTTCAGGAGGTTGAGAAGCAACTTGTCGATCTCTAGAGTAAGTGTGTTTGACTCGAGGGAGAGTTGAAGACCCGATTTTGTCTAAAAGAAGTTCGCCACGTGCTTGATGATAGATTCTGGGACGACATCTGTCATTGTAGACAGATTGTATCCTTA
>JAOVVI020001609.1:12003-22518 GCA_028571085.2 Nepenthes alata
TCCTTAGTTGATCTCGACTTTTCTTTTGGCTTCCTTGATCTGAGAAACGTTGAAGCTCAAAGTCGATCTGACTTGGTTGATTTCCTGAAGATAGGAGCGGAGCCTTCACCATGGCTACCAAGGGGCTCCTAGCCTTAGGATAGTCGTTTGTTCGAGTTGTCGGCACTAGGCAATATTTTATAATTCTCTGATGGACTCCCCTCGCTATATATGTATATGTTGATTCTTTAATAAATCACTTAGAACATTTTGATCATTGTCACTGACGTCTTCATTTATGTTGACTTACTTTACTCAACACTTGTTCGGTTTTGTCAACTAAACATTATTGTTATTGTTTCTAGGTTTGATCGGACATCTTTGTCCATCTGTGCTCTTTCTTATGAAAGGATATCATAGCACTTCAAAGCCTTTTGGTGCTCGACTAAGTTTAATTGCCATAGTCACCCGGCTCTGATGAAGGATAGATCGTCACCCACGGTTAATTGATGGTACTCATCCCTATTAAAGGGAGTTGTCGTACTTATACATCGGGTGCTAGTCCGTTGATCGTCATTGACTGATGGTACTCATTCCTATTGAAAGAAATTATCGCACGCATGCTAAAAAGCCCATAAGGTTTTGTTTTATTTTAGCCACTCAAAGCGGGGTTGACTTTTGTCTTTAAGCCCCCAAGTCGTCCTCTTTAACCTCGATTGGGCCACTCAATTTATAGGACCGAGGTTTAGACCATGTTTTAGTAGGTCGATTAACAGGAGAAACATTTCACAAGACCTAGGGAAATCTAGGCCATTGAATTTATACAGTCACACAAGCACTCAAATGAGCAAAAAATGAGATAAATGAATGGTTATTTTATTAATCGAAACATGATTACATCGTACAAGCAGCTCGCATGACATGTGCTAAGCGTACCTGTACCTAGCAAGGATTCATTGATAGTATTTCTTAAGGTAGATGGCATTCCATGTCCTTGGGACCAATTTTTTATTTTAGGTGTGTAACTTGTACACCATATTTCAGAGAATCATTGAGACTAGAAACGGTTCATCTCAAGTGGGAGATAGCTTGTTCCTATCGGCAATTTTGTCGATTGCCTCTATACTTCGTAGAATTAGGCCCCCACCTCAAACTAGCATGCTTTCACATTCTTATTATAATATCAAGCGATTGGTTACTAATAGGCTACCGTGCACAGCTTTGTCATGTCGTATGCCTCTTTGAACAAGTCAAGATACTTTCTAAATTGTTGAGAGTTGCTTTATGGGTCAAAATTTTTGACTCAAAGGTTATCCATGCTGATTTTTACTGGGATAACCGCTTCAATTCCATAGCATAAATTAAAAGGTGTCTCCCATGTCGGTTTCCTAGGTGTCGTCCAGTAGAATCACAACACAGAAGGTAGCTCATCACTCAGGAGCCCCTTGCATCTTTAAGCTTTGTCTTCAATCCATGTAGGACAGTGCGATTCGTTACTTTTACTTGCCTATTTACCCATGGATAGGCGACAAAAGTGTGAACCATTTATATTTTCAAACTCCAGTAGTACTTGATGAATCTTCTGTCAATGAATTGGGTTCCATTGTTGGTGACCATGACCTCAAAAATTCTAAATCTACATATAATATTTTACCGAACGAACTCTGTGGCATTCTACTCGGTGATCCATGCCAGTGGGGAAGCTTCTACTTATTTGGTGAAATAGTCAATTATGACTATAATAAACTTTCTCTACCTTGAGGCGATGAGTAATGGGTCTAGGATGTTGAGCCCTCACTATCTGAATGGCCATGGTGATTGTAGGGTTTATAATTTCATGTGCGGCTGATGTTGAATATTGTCGTGAATTTGACAATTTTTGCACTTCTTCATGAATTCTATGACGTGCTTTTTCATTGTCGGCTAATAGTAGCCCTACCACATAATCTTGAATGTTAGGTTCTTGCCGCCAATGTGTGATCTACAGATTTTGAGGTGCACCTCGCCTAGCACGTAGTTAGCTTCTTTTGGTGTGAGATGTTGCATGTAGGGAACAAAAATAACCTCATCAATATTGTCTTCTTAATGCATTTGGCATCATATGGATTCTCTGGCAGAAGGCCTTTGATGAGGAACCTTTTGTATATAGTCATCTAGGTATCGCCGTCTGAGATCCGGAGGATCTATTGCTCTAGGACTTCTATGCTTGGGGTTACAAGAACTTCATGCATGTCATAGGCATATTACTAGGGGTTATCAGTTGCTGCCACTTTTGCCAGCTGATCCACCTTTTAGTTTTCTTCTCTCAGGATGCAGAGTATTTTCACCCGTCCAAAGTTTCGGTCAAGTCCTTCACTTTAGCAAGATATCTCGCGAGAAAAGGGCTAGATACTTTGAAGTCTATGAAGGGCCTGGTTGATGATCAGTTATGAGTCACTATAGATGATAAGATTCTTTGTTGAGCATTCTTTTGCCGGCCTAAGTAGGCTCATAAGGCTTCATACTCGACCACATTGTTGGTGGTTGGGAATTCGAGGGTCATCAAGTATTTTATCTATAACCTGTCCAAAATCTTTAAGACCGTGCCTGCTCCGCTTATTGATTACGATGCTGACCAATCTACATGCAAGATCCATGATTCAGCTTCTTCATACTGGAGGGTATCTTTGCTTGTATCGAGGACATTGGGAATCGAGGTCGCCACTTTGATTATGAAGTCTGTGAAGGGCTGACGTTTTATGGTTGATACGGTCGGAACTCCACATCAAACTTGTCCAATTCGATAGTCCATTTGATCAATCGTCTGAACATGTCATGTTTCTGAAGTATCCCCTTTCAACGGTTGATCCGTGAAGACGATAATTTGGTAAGCCTAGAAGTATGGTCGTAACTTTCTACTACAGTAGACCAGTGCCAGAACTATTCTTTCAGTGTGTGAGTAACATGTCTCGGTGTCTATTAGGATTTTGTTGACGTAGTAGACCAATTGTTATACCTCAAACTTTTGCCTGATTAGAATTGAGTTCAGGTTTGCGTCTGAGATTGCAAGATAGAGGAATAAAGCTTCACCTTCTTTCGGAAAGCTCAGGAGAGGTGGACTAGCAAGGTAATCTTTCGGTTTTTAAAAGGCTGCTTGACAGTTGGTAGTCCATTGGAAACCATTTCTCACTCTTAGTGCCTTGAAAAAGGGAAGATATTTTTCTATTGACTTTGTATGGAATTGGAAGAGTGCTGTAAGTCTCCCAATGAGTTTCTAAACTTCTTTTATTGATCAAGGTGGTTCTTTTTTATAATGGCTTTTATCTTCTCAGGGTTTACTTTGATTTCCTAGTGAAAGACGATAAAGCCAGGAAACTTACCTGAAATTACTCCAAATATACACTTCGTTGGATTCAGTTTTATCCGGTGTGTTCGGAGTATCTCGAAGGCTTCTCTAAGATCACAAATATGGTCATCGACCGCCATACTTTTGACGAGCATATCATCTACATATTCCTCCATATTCTGACCGATCTGTTTCTCAAATATTTTGTTTACGAGTATCTGGTATGTGATTTCTACATTTTTTAGACCGAAGGATATGTCTTTATAGCAGTCAATTCCTTAATCTATCATGAATGATGTGTATTCCTAATCGTCGAGGTTGGTTTGGATCTTATTGTAGCCTGAATAGGCATCTATGAAACTTAACAACTCGTGTTCGGATGTTAAGTCTACCAACAAGTCAATTCTTGGCAATGAAAAGTTATCTTTCGGATATACTTTATTCACATTAGTTAAATCGATGCACATCTGTCATTTTTCATTACTCTTCTTGATGAGTACCACATTTGATAGTCAGTCCAAGATGACTATGAGAATTAACTTCTCGATGGAATTGTTCCTTTACTTCTACCTGACCAGACCAGTTTACGATCGGCATCGAGATCCAATTTATGGACCATTACTCTTGTTGGTATTCTTGACATGTCAACGGAAGTCCATACAAATACATCTGAGTTTTGTCGAAGGGAAGTCATCAACTGTCCACACATGTGATCTGGCAGTGAGCTTCCGATCTGTATACATTTCTCGAGCTCTTTGGATCTAGGAAAATCTAACGAGTTGATTTGCCGAGCTATCTTTGTTGTAGTGTCGCTTCATCTCTGAGATCAAAATCTTCAATCGACTGATCTGGGATCGTCTAGCTGATTTGAGATAAATAGCATATCTGGCCACTGACTTGGTTTCCTAGACCTCTCTAACGTCGTATGTTGTCATGAACTTCATCTTGGGATGTGAGATCGATGTCACTGCTCTAAATACGATTAAGTATGGTCATCCCAAAATAGCTTTATAAACCGAGGATAGGTCGACTACTAGAAATGTAAGTATGCGGGATGTTATATTTGAGTACGTTCCTAGTATGACCTTGAGTTGGATGGTTTCCTAGATTGAAATGGGTTTGTCGTCGATTCCGTATAGAGGTCTTTTGGCTGGCTTTATTTGATCCTTTCTTAGTTTGAGTTTAAAATATGAATCGAGATATAACAAATTTTTTGAGCTTACATTATCAATAAAAACTCGTTTCAATTGATAGTCGATCGTTCCGTCTGAGATAAGTGCAGTTATGGTAAGAGGGTCAAAATGAAAAGTTATTTCATATGTCATATCATTGTCGCTAAAACTAATGATATCATTCCTAACTCCTATCCTCTGTCTTTTGCTGCTGGAAACCTTCTCTGGGAGGGCCGGAGAGTCATTCCCAAATGGTATCATGGACACCGATGGAGTAACTAAATATCAAATAAAGCTTTCCTCTCGACCATGTGAGGAACATGGCCTCTTCGGCATGCCGCTATAATCTCTTATATACTGGCAACTTCCTATCAATGGAGATTTAGGTATCAAATTTTTATAAATTTGAACAATACCCTCTTCCACTCCACTGAAAATCTCACAGTATTACCACTCTCCTTTAACATATTCACATTACTAAAATCATTCTCCCTTACACTCCTTAGTTTCCTCCCACAACCTTGGCCATATCTCCTATTAGCCACATTGACATTGTCCTTTATAATAAAAATATCCATTAAGTACCAACTTGATTATTTGTTCCTCTTGCCCCAATTGCAAAATCTTTTGTGAGTTTTTATTGGACTTTTACCTAATATCATGTAAAGATCTTCCTTGTCAAGCTTGTTGATTAAAATCAACTTTAATTGAAAATCAAGAACAGATCGTACACCAGACAACACGAGTTTATTCAAGCTAATTATTTGTAGGCTAATGTGTAAGGTTCGAGTCTTTCATTAATGATAATCTTGAATGATTAAGGTAATGTAATTAAAATTAATATTAAAAGATGTAAAAAATTAGGTTAAAAAGTCAAAAAATTGACCGGTTGACTTGACGCCTGAAGGAGGCCCAACCGACACCTGATGGAAGCCCAACCCACACCTGAGTGCTAAAACTCATGGGGCTAGTGCTTGAGGTGCACCGAATATGCGCACAAGCACAGATTGGCAGAATGTGTACGCTCAATGTGCACTCGAGGAACGCTTGAGTAGTCGATTGGTAGATTGTACGCACCTAAGGCACGCCCAAGTCGCACTTGAGCACAGTGTTCCAATAGCATCAGTGCTCAACGTACGCCTAAGTGGTACTCGAGCACCACTCTGTATAAATAAGATTTTTTGACTCATTTTTGTCATTTTTCACTAGAGTTTTGAGAGTAGAGTGAGAAGCAATTGAGTATAAGAGAGAGAAGAAGATAGAAGATCAAAGAAGTCCAAATTCAGTTAACTTAAGTGAGAATTTAGATAAATCGGAGCCAAAGCAAGTGCATTTTTTAGCTTTCTTCCTTTGTTGCTATTCCTTGCTGATTTTTTTAGCATTTTTTTGTTTAAATACTCATATATAATATGAATTCAAAATATAGTATTTATTTTGAGCAAGTATGTCAATTCTTATCATTTTTATAGCAAAATTCTACAAAGAATTGTGCCTATATTCAAGTCTACTGTATATATATTCTGAATTCTACAATTTAACTTCATATATGTTCTAAAATGATAGTTTAATACTTCTACACGCTTTAATTTTGTGGAGAGCTATTTTCATATTAAAAATTATAAAACATATGTTCTAAAATTCAGTAAAAGACTCTGCATGTTGGTTGATTTTTGTACTAAGTTTTTGAATTTTATTCTACATGTGTTGTTGTTGAATTCTGCATTAAATCATGCTGGTTTTATTTCTTCGAGCTCTCTAAGAATGATTCTACATAATTAAAGATAATATAATTCAGTGTTTTAAGTTAAAAAATTATAAAATTATGTGAAGAAATATACAAATATATCAAGAAATTAGGAGCTATTTTTCAAAAGGTAAAAATTATAAATTATGAAGAAAAATATAAAGTTTTTTAAAAAATATGAATTAGGTCAAGATTATTATTTAACGGATAATATATTATGACATATCTTAATATATTATAGTGGTATATTGATATTTAAACCTATAATCTACGGGTAAGAAATAGCATCTGGCACCGTCTATAGAATGATCTATAGACGGGCTACCTATAGGTCTTGAGCAGTACACCTTTGGTTGTGTGAAAATATACACAATTTAGATTTTGATTGTCCGCTCCTTTAGGAGGTAAGACCTATTAGTCCTGATTATTAAGAAAAATAAGAATTGAGTATGATTTGATGATTTAAATGGAATAAGATAATGATAAGAATAATCTAAAATTTGCATAAGTTTTTTATGTATTTATTATGAAAATTCATGGCATATCATTAAAATTTAATACATTAATCCTTTTGTTATATTTTTAATACAAAGATAAATATATGTTCATTGTTATATATGCATTGTTAAATTTTTGATTCACTCCCTTACTATTTTACTAACACTCTCAGATAAGATACAAGACTTTTTTCCCGATAAACAGGAATAAAGGATCAAGTGGATGAGAAGAGTTAAGTTAGAATTCTATTAATTTTTAATATTGTATTGTGGATTTTGAATAATATTTGATGTGTTAAATGTTGCAATTTTAGCTTTAATTTCAATTTCATATAACGGTTTGTAATGTAGTTGACTTTTGGACAACAGTTATATTAGTTAAGTGTTGGTCGTATCAGATTGCGTTAATTCGAGCTTGTGGATATGTTATGTGGATGTCCAGCAGTTTATGATTTTATACTTCCACAATTGTACACTCTAATTTCGTATTTGAGCGTGCATCATTTCTTACATAAGGTACGACGTCACGTTTTTGGTCGGTGTTGGAAGCCACATGTGACGTGGCTATCGTTTTGGGTCATGTGTATAATATTATATTTATTTTATTATAGTCCATCAATGTATCAACGCACGTCCGAATGATTGATTAGAGGAATAATTGGTTAAGAAATAATAAATTGATTAAGAGTTAATATCATAATTGGGATTTGGAATGTGACATAACATCCCCAATACCAACTACCTTGACCAACCGCTGTTTCCCATTTCAATATCTCGAAGTCCCTAAGGTATATATGTGGTAAAGAGGGACTTTACTATTATCATATGGTGTGAGAATTAACTATTCATCCCCTAACACTTGTCAGTATTGACGTTTCCTTCCTTGATCTTCATACCCTTGATTGCTAATGGACACCAAAGTATTCAACTCCTCCAAAAATCTCATTAACTTCCTCTATTCGAGCTTGTCTATAATCAAAAAACTAATGACCTCATTAAAATTGAGTATGTCCTTCCTAAATAATAGCTTTATGACAATGTGGTTGTACAATACTGAGAAAGAAGCCAACAATATAAATGTCTTATTTTCATCCCTGATATTCTAAAATGTCGACATTTATATCAAAATCCAATTAGACTCATGAAGTTTTCCTGAATACCTTTTCCTTTTCACAATTAAAGGCATTTGAATATCTTCTTCGCATGTAACCTCATTATCAAAGAATTACGTTTGCACTAACTCTCAATTTTCATCCAAATTTTTGTTAGATTTGTCAAACCAATGATTTTATAATGGGTGTTGTCTGTAAAATATAATATAATTGTCCAATTAGTTAAATCCCTTATATTTTATCACTCTTCATTTTTCATCCGTCCAGCATGTCCTTTTTTATTACTTTCACCAATCCTTCATGTGTTAAACATTTCTTACTCTTTTTTATCAAAAAATAAAATTGTCTTACTTGTAAAATTGTTTAATGTGGAATGACAAATCCTATAATGTTGACGCCATCAAATTCGAAAAAAACCTACGCTATGATACTATTTGTTGGGATTTTTAAAACATGTACAACACGAGCAATGAAAATAACCCCAAATTTCTCTATCAATCGTCAACCATCAATCATCGTGAGAACACAAAAAATAAAATTTATAACATCTAAATATTTTAATTTGAGTTAATTAAACTCTTAACTGGTTAAAGTCTTTAATTATAGAAAATAATAATAATAATAAAATCTTTCGGAACTAAAAATTTTAGGTACGAATGACTTAACTTTTTGAAGAGCGTGAACACATTGGATATAAAGAAGCTTCCATAGGGCATTTTGGTAAACTTCTTGATAATGCTAAAATTTGATTTTTGACATTTAATTATTAGTTAAAAAGATTTTATGGCTATATTAATGTGCCTTCTATATGACTACAATTAGGATAAATTAAAATTATGATATGCTAAAACTTTAATAAATCCTCTAAATATTTTATATCACTTAGAAATGATAATTGAATAACTTAAAACTAGCCATACAAGGTCCAACCCATCAGCCGCCCCTTTTTTAGCCAAAACCATGGCACCTTGGTTTTGTAGTAGTTAAGCTTAGAAGGATGGTTACAAGAGGGATAAGTGTTGGGGTTCGACCCGGACACACATAGGTTGGCGTAGCAGAACAAATCTAAATATTTTGTCAAATATCAACCACCAAACTCGTGAATATAAGAAATACAATAATTCATAATATTTTTGACGTGAAAAATCCTTTTTAATTAAGAAAAAAATCATTTGATAAATTCTGAATAAATTTACTATAATAACAGTGCCGATTATAAATAATTCTTCCGAAATCTCTTCACTACAATTCCGTGTGAAAAATGGTTGATTACAACCCTTAATATACCTAACAACTCACAATAGAAAATATAACGAAAAATAAAAGTAATCAAACAAAATACGTTCTAAAAATATACTGTCGAACAACGTAGTCGACCTTGGCGAAGGATGGAACTCAAATCGGACCTCAATCGGATATTAAACCTCTTTCTCTTCTCTCTCTCGACAGCGTTCATTGCATGAGAAATGATTTCGGATTATCCTAAAATGGTGTTAGGCTCAATTTTATACTAGGCGCAGTGCTCAAGTGCCCATCGGGCGAGCGCCCACTAAAATCGGCGTATGAGCACTCTCTCGGGCGCACCTCAGGTAACCCCCAATATAAAATCAGGGCACAGATGTGAATCAGACGTCTATCATCGCCACTCTGCTGACCTTCAACTAATCCTCGGTCGACCATTGTATGAATATTGCGTGACCCTTTAACATCTTTTATCATTTGGATGACCCTCCAATTATTGTGATACTATAAGAGAGTGATCAAAATCTAACAATTAGCACTAATCAAATTTCTTTCCCCTAAATTAACCTAGATAATCTCTATTTAATTAGTCAAGTTCTCCCTCCCTTGCACGCAACACCTTCTGGTTTTGAAGACGTCAGAAAATGAGAGAGGAAGAGAGAATTGAGAAAAACAGAAACCTTGCACCGCTGCTGCTGCCAACCGAGGAAAATCAATAACCAAGGCAAGTAAATTCTTAATCTTTTTGATGTGATGCTCTTGCAAAATCCTTTATTTCCTATGGATACTCAGTTCAACATCTCAGTTGAGTCCCCAAACAACTCCTATAATGGCGTTACACGTGCAATAGTAATCAAAATTCATCCTTTTCATGCCTTGATCACCGTGCAATTCCCTTATTTCATCGAGTTTTATATGTTAAGTAATGAGTTTAATGGTGTTACTGTTGGCGCAAAACGGAAGACAACGGTAACTGGGAGACGGAGCACTCGGACAGCAACAGAGCAGAGCTCTCGGTCGGACGGCCAAAAGTAGATATAGAACAAACGAGAGAAACACACACAGAAGATTAACGTGGAAAGACCCTTCTCAACTGAGGGAAAAACCACCAAAGAATACACTATAAAGAATGATTGTTTATAAAAATGTTAGCTACACAAGCTCAAATAAAAGAAAACAACCACTAAGTGTAAATCACACAATCTTTCTCTAAAAGTATTTCTCACTCTATCTTTACAACAATGCTGCCCATAGCTCTCTCTAAGCTCCTTAAAATGCTTGTCGTCTCTCACACTTACTTGGCTAACGCTATACAACAAGCAAAGGGTACAAACCTTATATACACAAGGGACCTAGTGGACAGCCAGCCACCCTACTAGCACTAGGGTGGCAGGACTACACCGCCTAGGCCTGCCATGGTAGGCGCATGCTCGGCATGCCAGAA
>JAOVVI020001610.1:2113-13541 GCA_028571085.2 Nepenthes alata
CACAAAATTAAAAGAATCAAAACATTATGTTCATAGCCCAAAACAAACCCCAAAAAAATCAAACAAGACAATTTCTAAAAAAAAAAAAAAAGCATAACAAACCCAATTTGTCATAGCGAGTGAGCACAATAGCTTGTTTCTAGTACTTAGTAGCTTGGTTGAACTAACCCTCTATGATTTCAGAATCTTCTTTTCAAATAGTTTGTTCCCCATTGATGGAATAGGTAGAACCTTTCAGCATAGAACAAATAATGAAAGGCCAAAATAATTGATGAGGTATTTGTTATCGTCTGTTTGTAGAAATTTTAAGGAGATGATCATGTTGATGATAATTAAAGAGATAGCCGTTTCTACGGAGGCTCCATGAGAGGAGATTTGTTTAAGATGGTCATGTTCTGGACCCTCCAAATGTAGCAGATGAATACCACAAGAAAGCCTACAATCAACTGAAAGTACATGTGAACCTTTTTTATTTTAGGGTAGCTAATATGATGTTGTCATTTCAATAATAATAATTCCAGTTGTGACTAAATTTGAAACAAATTTTTGGCCAAACAATCCTACAGTGAAAATATTCAAAGATGTGTTCATATAATTTCAAAAAAAATGTGCAAAGAATGCATTTCATTGAGGAGTTACACTTACTGAGCCTTTGAATATGATCCAATATACTAAAACATCTTCAAAATAAAAGCCAAAGGATAAAGGTATATGAAGGAATAAAACTCTTTGACCATAGGAGTCTAGCCCACTAGACATGCACTCCAATCAGTTGGAAGATCTAAAGGGCTGAGTGGGAATGGATCCCCTTCTAGTCAACCGCCCAAGTGAAACTACTGCCCATGGAGATACAAAATGGCCAAATGGTCGGTCTAATTGAAAGAATTTTTCTATATCTTTAAGGGAAGGATTGTGGAATTTTTGTAATCAAAATATAACAGTTATCTAATTCTATTCATTCAAACCCAAAGCACCACGATAAAATTATCACCACTAATAAGCAAATGCCATAGATGCTTAGTAATAATAGCTTTGTTCCAAGAGGCAAGGTCCTTGAGACCCATACCTCCTTCCAAGCAACCTTAGCCGCATTCTTACCCTTTGTACAATCATGCTAGAGGAAGTTTCTAATCTTATCCTCAATTTACATGATGATAGCTTTAGGTAGGATAGAAATAGATGCCAAAAAAATGACATAGGATTAAAAATATGGGAAATAAGTTAGAGTCTACTACTAAAGGAGGCCATGTGTTCCTCTAAAAGGCAATGTGAAGAGTAATCCTGTTGATAAGGGCTTGCAATGAGACACCAAAAGTTTAGAAATTATTAGCGAGACTTCCAGATATTTAATAGGAAGAGAACCTAGAGGGAAGCCAATAATGTTAGTGACGCATTCAATAAGATTATGATTCTAAAAGTTGATAGAGATTTTACTTTTAAATATATTCTCTTTAAGCCTCAAAAAGATTGCCAAAAATATAAAGATAATCTTTGAGGAGATCTGCAAAAGAAAGCATCGTGTTCTGCATCTTCTTGTATTTCTAGTAGAACTTAAACTATTATTATGGTACACGAGTATTAATAATTCCATAAAAGACCTCGAGTGTCGGGATAGAGAAGTAAGGAGAGAGAGGATCCCCTTGAGGAAGCCCTTTGGCACCCTTGGAAAAACCTATCAATTCACCATTGAGCTAGATAGATAATGACGGCCAAGTAACACATTAACTAATCTAGTTAATGAACTTAGTAAGAAATTTAATCTCTCGGAGAACCATGAGAAGGAAATTCCAATTGATCATGTCAAAGGCTGTGTAAGTTAACTTTCATGGCATATCTTGAAGGCCCTCTTTTAGAGTGATTGCCATGCAACAGCTCCTGGGTCAACAGGATATTATTGCAAATGTTTTCTTAACCAGGATGATGGTTGATTAACTCTTATCCACAATAGAGGGGAGAGAAGCCTTAAGCCTATTCGCAGTAATCTTAGTAATAACTTTGTAAAGGGCATGCAATAAGAGATAGGGCGGTAGTCAATGATTTTCCAAAGAGAGATCATCTTGGAGACCAAGTAGATCAATACTTAGTTATTCTACTTCAAAAATTTACAATTATCAAAGAAATTTGAGATAGCTTATCACATCCCAAGATTTCTTGTAGAAGTCCGAGTTAAGTCCATCAAGGTCTCGGGCTTTGTTATAATCAAAAACAAAGATGATTTCTCTATTTTCATTGGGAGAAACAAGTCAAGTGCAGCAGTTCCACATATGGTGTAGAACAGTGTATTGGACAAAAATGCCTAATATCAGCAAGATGGATATCATCCCTTAGAGGCTCATTGCCAAGGTAGCAAGAAAAGTGATCCAAGACAACATTTTTCACATCAAGGAGATTACTAGTGTAGGAGTTATCATCTCAGTAGAGATAAAGGATTTTGTTCCTATTTTGTCTCTCAAATATAGACCTAAATAAGAATTTCGTCCTAAAAGAGTCATCTCACTTGGATCTTTTGCTTGAAAAGACTCTCCCTAAATTCAAGCACCTCCAAGTAGGCCTTCTTGAGAACCTTCTCATGTATCTAAAGGCCCCCATTTGAAAGATTGGCTTGAAGGGTAAGGTGATAGAGATCCAAATTAGCTTTAGCCTTGGCGGCCACTAGAGAGATATTACCAATAGAATTGTCAAGTCTCTTACTGTTGGACTTAACATCCTTCTGATTTGAGACAACTGTAAGCATTAGAACACTAATAATATCAAGGTTCCAAACATCCCTGATAGAAGAAAGAAACTATAGGTGGTTAGTAATGAAGTTGTTAAATTTTAACATGCCTCTTCTAAGAGTGGAAATAGAGTCAAGGATAATAGCTAGATAGTGATTAGAGATTCTTAGATGGGGAAAGTAAGCTTTCGAGCTACCAAATGTGGCAGGCCAATTATAATTCACAATAGTGCAGTATAGCTTCCAAAAGATATAATTGTCATTGTCTCTTCTATAATACCAAGTCATAAAGCAACCATTCCAGCTAAGATCATGAAGACAACATGTGAGGATACAAGCATTTCTCATTTAGGCCCTATGGGTGGGATGACCCAGCACTTCAGTGTGGGAGTGAACAATATTAAAATCTCCTAGGATAACCCAAGAAGTGTCGTAGATATGACCGACAAAGGAACAATAGTTCTTCCGACGATTGTTATGATGTGAGGATTCATTAAGGCCATAAACAAAGGAGATGAAGGTGGATTGATGAGTGGCCTAGTTAGTGATCTTGCAATGGGACAACTTGTGCCAGATTGCAGATGATAGAGAAGTGAACTTCTGTAGGGTTTCAACCCACCCAAATCCGGTCATAGGAACCCAACTCAAAATATTTTTCCATTGCCAAGAATGAGAAATGAGAGAGGCAAGGGACAAGACTTTCTCCTCTTTAATTTTGGTCTTAGTGAGACCACAGCCTAAATACTAAAAGACAAAATGAAACACCTAACTTCTAGTCATTTGAAGGGGCCATTGTGCCCCTAATATTCCAACAAGTTGTGTGAATCATTTAATATCTTGAGGGGGTTGGAAGTCTTTTAGGGCCCATTGAAGGTTTAAGAGCTATGGAATCAACTGTGAGTTTTGTAGGCAGATTACCTCTAGGCAAATCACATCTAGGCCTATCATCAATAGCCATTGGTTCAGGCAAGCGATATGATGTTGTAGGGGAAACTTGTGGAGGGGTAACCCCACCAATGTCGACAGGGAATTTGAATTTGGACTTTTGTGGCCATATAGGGAGAAATATTAAGATCGATGCGGGAATCTCCAGGGGAATTAACTTTGTAGATCCTTCCCTTTTGCCATGTAAAGTAGTATTACCCACAAGTTGAGTAGCTCCTTGGGCTTGGTTCGTCACCATAGATTCTATGAGTAAGGTGTCAGCCCAAGGGGTTTGGTTTATCTCATTGTCCACTTGAGGGTGGCATCTCTCTAATATAGAGAGCTTACCATTTCCTTTAGAGTGGCTAGAAAATTTATAGCCACTACAGATAACTTGCAAGGTAGTTTTATCCATGGGTTGGGTCTTACACTGGGGGCGACTAGTCCCTCCAATTAGCCACAGGCAAAGCAGAACGCTCTTCTAATACATGTAGCTTACAGGTAGTAATAGAGTGGCTAAACAACTTACATTGGCTGCAACTAGAAGTTTTACTAGAATAAGTAACTTGAATTTTCACAAGGGGATCCTCCCCAAAGCAAGGACTGAGTTAGTTAAGGGGGTAAATTTGTTCAATAGAGGGGTAGAAGCTTCAATATCCACACACACACCCTCTCAAAGCCTACCCGGTTCATTTGTTCTGTAGGGCTATTAGCAAAAGGGGGTTTTTGGATGCCACTGGCAATATAGCTTAAGTCGGTGGAGGTCCAAACTTCTAAGGGGATGTGATACAGATTAGCCAAGATCTAATTTGTTCACCTCTTTTGTGAATTTTATGCCAGCTTCCATGTAGGAGGAAAATATATTAACCAGCAACGGACCAGGGAGTAAAATCAAATATTCTCATTTTATTAATTTTCTTACTAAATTGAAAGAAGAAAAAATCATTGGGGTTAACCAAAACCTTAACCAAGCCAAATCAATTTTAAAGATGTTTGGCAAGCTAATCTACCTGTGAGAAAGCTACCTTCTTATCTAGGAAAAAGCCCCACAAGGTCACTTCTCAGATAGAGGTGCCTTCAATGGCCACCTTCCGTGGCAGACGAGTAATAATGGATGAGTCTTTGACACTAGGAGCAAAGTATGAAAGAGAAGATTTTGAGGTACTTGGGTCGTTGGTGAGAATGGTAAACTCAGGGGGATGCTTTAGCTAGTGGCGACAATGGTAGCAATGGTGGTGGTGACACTTGAGAATATGTGAAAACTAGAGGAGGAAGAGGGAAACAATTAGAGGGAGAAGAGGTTAGAGGAGAGATAGAAGAAGAGGAGATAAGAGGTGAGGGGAGAAGGGAGGGAGATTGGAAGGAGAATAGGGGGTAACACGCCTCACGGCCATGGGAGGGGGGCTCGGGTAGAGAGTTAAAGAAAGGGTTTGATGTGAGAAAGAGACATTGCAACACGGATTTGGTATTATTTAGCAGTATATCTAATTTTTTAACAATTATAATTTTAAAAATTATGTAACTTAGTAAATACACAATAAAATTAACTCAAATAAACAGACAAATAGAGTTAACTCATACTAAAAAATAAATATAATAATTATAAAAATTTATTATAAATCCAACTTTTAGCCACTAAATATTAAGCAAAATTCTAGTTATTTGTCCACACTAATTATATTGTATTAAAATAAATTAACAAATGAATAATATGTTATATAAAAGTTTTGTACAAATTTATGAAAATATTTCTAAAATATTTTTTATTTTGATAATTTTACTGGATTACAGCATAGCCCAATCGGATCCCTCCCTCTATCCAACCCAAGTTGCATGGGGCTACTCTTTTTGTTGCGTAAATATTTTGAACATTCATAGATTAATAATGACGATCAAATAACATCATATGTCTAATGTACATATTTGCATGAGTGGTATACTAAAAATACCCTTTAGTTATATTTGTAATATTTTTAATAATATGATATCTCCTCAATTTATTTATACTAATAAATTTATACAAGAATAAATAAGATATTATATTACTCGATAGTTTACCAATAGCGTTGCCCAAATATTATGTGTTCTCACATCCTATTTTGCATGGCACATGACCTCATTCTTGGTCAGCAAGAACTCATATATATTTCCTTAAAAATTTTATATACAAGGAGGCCTGTATATAATTATTATTTGAGAATTGATGTGATTGGCATAATTATTATTATATGATTTGGAAGTCACTCGTTTATGTTGAAGGAAAGATTTCTCATTTGACAAAATATACAAGTTTGTACAAAAGATTTATAAAGTATTAATTTGTCATTTTTTTTTTATTTCACAAATAGTGAAAGTTTAATCCATTAGACTACTTTATTTACATATTGTCATAAATCAAATGAGTTGCTTTGTAACTTCTGATTCATTGATATCACGAGAATAATCAAATCTATCATAATTAAATCTCGACAATAGCACACGTTTTGCTATCTTATTTTCCTGTTTTTTTTTTCTCTCTCTATATTGGTTCATTAGCTTAGCATTGAGAAAGAAAAAATGCCTATAGCTTGAGCACCTATGTCATTTCTTAAAATCACATCTAATCATAAACCCATAATTTAAAATTATGACATTACACAAAACTTCATTAGCGAATGCCATAACATGGATATAAAAATAGCAATCTTAGAATACAATCAAATTAACTCTAACTTGACCTCGAATATGACAAACTTGCTTAATCATAAATATCATAACAATCACCTCATCAATTCCATCAATGTATACAATAGATAAAACTATAGTAGTATACTAGTGCGGGATAGTGCGGTGATCGTAAGATCTAAGTACGAATTTTATCCTAATCATGATTAATTAAATTGAGATAATTAAAATTAAGGTCAAAAGATGAAAATATTTGGGTAAAAAATTAAAGTGGATCGCGTCACACCAAATTAATCAAAGCCTGATTGGCCCCCGACGTGCACCCATGCATGGGATAGGTAGAGTGATCGCGCCTAATGGACGCCTAGTTGAAGCCCAAACACGTTTTCTAGTGTACTTGCACACGGTGCATACCCAAAGAACGTCCAAGCGTGCTTTCTTGACATGTGCCTAAGCAGCACTTGTGAGCCACAGAATTTAGTCGTGGCATCTGATACATGTTTGAACACTGCTTTATTATAAATAGTATATCTGGTTGAAATTCAATCATTTTTTATAGTGTTTTGATAAATGAGAAAAAATAAAAAGAGGAGAAGAGAGAGGGAAAAGAAAAAATAAGTTAGAGAAGCTTAATTCAAATAATTCTAAACTAGATTTTGGTGAGATTCTAGTTAAGGTAATGAAATTCTAAACTTTTTTTCTTTTGTTGTTAATTTTTTTTTTATTTTTAATTATTTCTTATTTTAAATACTCGTACATGATATAATTTTATAACTAAGATATTTATATTTAACATACATATAAATTCTTCCTATTTTTCTAAAATTATTTATGAAATTCATGTCTAAGTACATATTTATTACATAGTTCAGCAAATTTTTACAATATTTTTTCATGCATTAACTGAAATTATGATTAAATGACTATTACATATTTCAAATTCGTATTTGATACTCTACATTTTTAAAGGTGTTCTTGCATCTTTGAAAATTATCTTGTATGTTTCAAAACTTACAAACTTTCTCTGCATGTTGATAATGTAAAATGAGTAGTTAATTTTTTTCTATAATAAATGGTATAATATGTTATAAATTTAAGAAAGTAGCCTTCCTATGCTTTAAAAATCTATATATTTAAGTTTCTATATATTTTTATATAATGTATGTTAATAATTGATAAAATCTTAATAAAAAACTCTATATAAAGTTAAGAATTAAGAATATTTTATCCAGGATGAGAAAATATAATGTTATAAAAAATGTGTAGATTTTTCATAAGTATAAGTATCAGACCATTGTAATAATTTTAATTTATGGTATATTATATCATGTCTTACTATATTATAATGGTAATAAAGGTTTGAACCTATTTTTACAGGTGAAAGTAGTATTCATCCCCATCTACAGGATTATATGTATGACGACTTATCTAAGGATCTTAAATATTAACATACGGCTTTTGATTATAAGAAAATATATATAACTCATACTTTATTTATCTGTTTTTTAGTTAATACTTTATTTATCTATTTTTTAGTTAATGAAGCCTTACTGGCCCTTAGTCCTTAAAAATTATATATTTGAGCATAAATTTTAAAAAGAATATAAAAAAAAGCTTAAAAAGTTGTATATAATTGTTATAAAATTTGAGGCATTACATCTGAAATTGTTTATTATTCCTTTTAACATATTTTAATACAAGTTATATATTGAATTTTTAAACCACTCGTATTTTCTATTTTTCACTTACCTCTTTATAAAAAAAGTTTGGGTACTTGCAGGATGCGTTGGATTAGAGAAGAGCTGTTTGAAAAAAATAGAATTAGATTTATGGAATTGCTAATATTGTATTTAAATTTTTTGATAGTAGTTTAATGTTGATGTTATTCGGACATTGATTATGTATAAAAGTTGACATGAAATCATAGATTTAGTTTTTGTTATTTATGGTTTGTAGGTCTTCGGATATCAAAACTGACAGTTGACAGCAGTAAATTTGAGTATCAATTGATTTAATTACTATAATTTTATTAGATTAAACATAACTCTTTACGTATGGTATAACGTCATAGTTTGGTCGGTATCAGAGCCACAAAATAACATAGCACTTCGGGTCTTGTGTTTGATTAATATTATTTTAGTTTGGTCAGTTGAGATATCAATATAAAATTCACATCTACAGTTAACCAGATTGCTAATTTGATAATTATTAATGTCGATAATTATTAATAACGGGATCTAAATTTGGGTCATGACAGTGACAATTTACATACCCAGAAGTTTTTAACTACATAATTCCTGATTTCTCAGCAACATGCTCAAAATGCATATTAAAGCAACAAAAGCCTATGATTCTCCACACACACTCTCACGAGTCCAAAACTTTTATGAATATAAAGCCTACCAATTTGGAAGGATGACCAAGAAAGGTAGGCTAAAAACTCAGCTAATAAATGGACAATATAAAAAATATGGGCATAATGAACATATAATAAAGAAGTGATGAACAAAAAAACCAAAAGCTAAATTAACCTTTCGAACAAATCAAAATTCATCAAGGTCGATTAATTTTTTTTCTTCAGAAATTTAGGACAGACTCTACTATTTAAATTCATGGTTGAATCGTCTATATATTGCCCTATAAATGAAACCTTAGCCACTATTATTACCTATGGATGGATCATATATGACCTTATATTAATATATTACAAAATGTCATAATATACATATTTTTTTGTAAATTTTTTATGATAATTTATTTAGAAAATATGAAAAAGCCTCTACAAAAATCTTTCTAGAATTAAAAGTAAAATAAGTTTTCATGAACTTAGGTATAGAGTTTGAAATAGTTCATGCAAAAAAAATGAGCATGTAAATGGTTCCTTTTCGAATTCTTGCATCAAAACATGCAAGATACCATTCTTTAATAAACTTAAAAGATTTTAGAATTTCTAAAAAAGTTTGGTCAATTTTGACACAAGCCTTTAAATTCTTGAAATAATGGAAGAAAAGGAATATTCATTCAAGCTAAGCATAAGAGAGAATATCATTATTCACATGCCCAAAACTTTAGATATCAAAATATC
The DNA here is from genome assembly GCA_028571085.2 of Nepenthes alata. NCBI lineage: Eukaryota > Viridiplantae > Streptophyta > Magnoliopsida > Caryophyllales > Nepenthaceae > Nepenthes > Nepenthes alata. The sequence continues at coordinate 11,503 of JAOVVI020001610.1, forward strand.
TAATTATGAATACTGTGAAGAAGAAATTTAAAAATTTTAGTAAAACTACTAAAAGATGAGGATTGAAATTGATTTCGAATTAAATTTAAACAATCTTTCAAGATTTTGCTCCAAATGCTCCATTCTCTTCTTTCACTATCTTTTCCTCCTCCCCTTCTTCCTCTTTTCTCTAAAATCTTGAGAAAATATGTTAAAAGGTGATAGAATTACTTTAAATAGTAAATTAGCACATATGTATCAGTTTTACGTATATCGGACAAGGTGACTATATTTATTGTACAAACGTGCACCCATCGAGTATATGAATATTAGAACAAGCACGTATAAGTGCCCTCCATATTTATTTCATATGCATATAAATACTGCATCAAATATGCTCATACGCGCTCATGCACCCCTCATGTGCTCTCAAGCTTCAGCAACTATAATTCGACATTTAATTTCTCACTCAAACTCGTAAGTACCCACGATAATTTACTTAATTATTTCTATGTAAGCATCATATACTAAAATAATATTTGGATCTTGCATCTCGGCTCGTGCTTTACATTTGGGAGCCAGCCTGCTAAAAAGAGAGTCCAAACTCATGTAGACTAAATACTCAGGGTTCCATTTGGGTCTACAAATTAATTACAGAACTTAACACAAATTAGTCCATAACCAAATAAGAATGACAAAAAATTAATACTCATGCTTCACAATTAAAATAATCCATAATAAGAAACTTTTAGAGCAAATCATTAAACAAAAAACTAGGTAAGAAGTAAATGTGTCTAGAAACCAGTTTGGATTTGTGTCTCAGTGCTCATTAAACAAAGTTACATATCTTTTGAGATCGGTAACGAAAAATCTAGGAAAAAGAAAACCGATTTATCTATGATTTTCGTAGATCTAGAGAATATTTACAATAATCGTGTCTTGGTTGGTATTTAAATGGATGTTAGATAATAAAAGAGTTGATGCAAAATATAAAGTTAATAGGAGAAATGACTACTATTAGAATTATAAAAGAAAACATTAATACATTTTTTATTAAGATAGGAATACATCAATGGTGAACTTTGAGTCTATACCTAATACTTTTATTTTAGATGAAGAGGTATTTAAGAAAAAGTTCCTTAATCTAGGTTAGATGCAAATAATATTACTTTAATAAATGAAAGTTGAGAAGGTATATAGAAAAATTAGCATGTTAGATCGAGTATCTAAACCTACGGGAGGTTTAAGATATGTAAAAGTAAAATCAAATGAATAAAGTATAATATGAATACTTTTAAACAAAGTAATAAACAAATTAAAATCAATCATAAAATCAATTGTTCTTCAAAAATAATAGATTTTGTTATCATGGATAGATAATTAAACAAATTGGAGATATAAATTATAATACGACATATGTAACTACTGTATGATGATTAAAATGAAAAACTATATTAGATATGCTTTATCACAGAAATATGCTTTTAAAACTAAAAGAAATATTCTATAAAATAACTATTAGATCCGCTATTTTTAATAAATAAGAATGTTCAAGTAAACAATTGAGTTATACTAAAAGATAAAATAAGAAATATAAACTTTTACAAACACTTATAGGTTATACTTATAAAATACAAATTCAAAAAAAGGACGTTTAAGATTGTTTGAATAATCAAAATACATGCCAAAGAAAAGACATCGCACTGCTAGGACCCGGCCACGCATCACTTGTATGCACCTCAAGAATGACTGCAATGAGGTAAGTTGGAAAAAAAAAATAGAATATATATACGCTTGTGGATTCATAATCATGCTGCCCAAACATTCAACTCATCATCAAAATTAAGTTCAAATGATTTTAAATCAAAGGATGGTGGTTGACAGGCATTGAATAGTCATGTTTAATGTGCACTTGATTGGCACATGTGAGTTGGAGCATAATCTTTCTGTTGATGTTTTTGCACAACCTATGAGTGTTGGGGTATTAGTTTTTAAATGACTATATATTTCGGTCCTAACTTTCAATCCTCTCTATATGTACATCTTTTCTCTTCGTCAAA